>LOEQ01006460.1:70879-90468 GCA_001685075.1 Bramus lutescens | reverse complement strand
AGATCTGCCTGCCTCTGCCTCCCAAATGCTGGGATTAAAGGTGTGCACCACCACCGCCCAACAGAGCTTGGAGTCTTGATTAGACCTGATGTCTCACCTAGCCTTCCCTCTCCATGACGCTGTCATTGTGCTCTGATAGGGGCAGCTGAGCTCTGCTGATCTTCAGATATCTGACTGGGATCCTGGGTGTGCAGTAGTGGTGTGGACGGTTCAGGCTGGGTAACCATGCCATATTGTGAGGAGTCTAGGGCAACCTAGAACCTTCTCCTTAGCTCCAGATTGTGGTAGCTCTAAACCCCAAAACTGAGTTGAAGGATCAGATAGGGATGGTCTTTGACTTCTTCCGTGGTGAGCTAACTCAAAGCTTTTGAAGCCCATTTGTCTAGAAGAATCTTCAAACTTAGGGAATTCAGTTAGAATTATCCCAATTTCAAAGTATAAACAGATGAAAATGATTTTGAATAATCCAAGAAGAGAAATTATTGGAGATTGCTGCCCATGGGCCTTGGTTTTTCTTGGGGCCTGTCCTTTGGCTTCCTCACCAGAATATCCTCCTGGTACTTTCTACAATGTTTTTATTATTTTTCACGCATCTTCATATTCTTAACTTATATGTCAAGTTCCCGATGCACCTACCCTGATAAGAAGTGTTTTTGTCAAGGCTGGTCCGTGACAGGTCTCTCCAAGGAGAAGCTGTCTGAAAAACTAGAGGGAAGTACTCTTCCCAGAAACTTGAAGGTTTTTGTTCTTGGGCTCATCCAGTCCTTGTCTTCCTTCTCCTCATGGTCCCTTACTAATGGGTGAAGTCATCATGAGGGTGTCTGCACTCTCAGAGGATCTTCTTCCCTTGTATATACTGAGTCCTTCCATGCCTTGGCCTTGCTCCTTGGTAGTGCGGGACATACTCCCACCCATGCTCCCTGCAACTGTGGAAGATGTGAATCTCCTTTACATTGCCAGAGGACCTATGGTCCAGACATTTACATGGACTTCATATGGAGGCAGAGGCTAGGGCCTGGCTGGAGGGAAGGGTAGGAGAAGATTAGAATTGGAAGCTTTTAGCTAGTAGCTTGTGCCTGATGGGAGATGCAAGGTGACAGAGAAATGCCCCCTTTTCATTATGGGATTTTAACCCAAAACCCTACACAAAGTAAACACTCTGCTTCTGGTCTCCATGCCCAGCTTTCTTGGGGTTTTTGTTAAGTCAGTTGCTGCTTTGAACTATGAAAACACGGGGGAATTGTAGACTTGGGATGATTCGATCAGAACTAGTAAGTTTTATTGTTACCAAGCAATTTATTACAGAAATGACAGTCATTAAGTTTTTTTATTTAGCAAACACAGTGGCTCAGTTGGTACCATTTGGTACTGTTTGAGTGGTCTCCAGGAGCTTATCTGTTTATTTGGATGTGCATGTGTTGAGAGTCCGCAGGTAAACCAGTCGTGACATCTGTGCCTTCCAAGAATGAAGCTGGAGGATGTGCTCTAGGCAGGAGGCGCTTGCTGCTCTAGCTAGTTATTAACCAAAACAGGAGAGCAAGCTAATTAGAGTCTGGAAAGTGACGAGTATTTGTTCCTTCATTGAAAGTAGAAATCTGATTCGTTTTGATAGCTGCTGAGGTTGCTAGACGCTTTCTGGAACTCTCTGCAGCGAGCTCTTGACTCCACTAACAAGCTCTTTGCAGCTGCTCACTTCTTAGGCGAGCCTCCCTTGCCTGCTCTCAGCCAGAGCTAGCATTTATTCATTCCTGTACCGGAAAGTGGAAGGGGCCAGTTACCGAATTCAGCTCCATCCTCTTGAACCTTAGCCAAAGAACTCTTTAAAATAGATTTAGCTAATGGAGGAGGAGCATGAAGCCATCTACTAAACATAGTTTTGTGGGGTTTCAGTGCATAGCAAGTAGTAAGGCCCACCCACTCCGGATTTGTTAGGGAAAAAAATGAGTATATTAGCTGTTGATGGCTTTGATTTTTCTGTGGAAGTATTAACTTTTAGCATAGTTTTAGCTATCGTGGGATTGTGGGAGTGTAAGCCCCTGTATCCCGGGAGGCTTTTCCATGTGAGATGGTATCAGAGGATGCTTTGGTGAGAAGTTCATAAAATCTTCCTTCATCTCTCATGCAGTGAGAAGGTCTCTTATTTCCTGCCCTTCCCTCCACACAGGATCTGCCTGTGTTTCCCAAGACCTTGATTCCACTTTTGAGCTACAGTTAATGTCCATGCTAATACTGACTGTTGCCTGTTGAAGTGGATAAAGTAGGCACCCGTGAGTGAACAGCAAATAGCCCCACGATGGTCCCACAAGTGAACAGCAAAGATGCATCCACAGATAGGGTCATCAGTGCTAAGGACAGAAGGGCCGAGCTACACACAGAGCTCTGGGAAGCTGCTTTTCTGTCCTAAGGGCTACCCTAGATAAGTTGCTGGGCCTTGCTGCAGTTTCTTTCCTTTCTTGGCAAGTGGAGAACTAATCCCTATGTTGCTGGAGGAGTGGACATGTCGATAGAGCTCAGAGTTCTCCTGGGCCCACAGAAAGTGGAATGTTGGAGTTGGTTGCTCACAAGTGTTTTTCTGAAGTCTACCTCCCTGCTTTCTAAGAGGCTGTTTCAGGAGCACAAAAGAGAGAAAAATACGTTGAGTCTGTAACTTGCATTAAGTCTCTTTGGTTTACTAAAAGTCTCATGCGGCTGGTGGAATTTTGCCTTTTGCAGAATTAAATAAATAACCTAGTTAAATGACATTTGTACTGCTGGATGGTGAAGTGAGAAGAAATAGGATCAGAATGTCAATACAGGAGAACATGTCCTGCCGGATTTCAGGGGTTAAAGAGAGCTTAGTCAGGTCTGTCTGTTTTTAAACGAGCGTGTAAGCAGACAGCAGACCTTTAGAAAGAGACTCAGGTTACTGATGACAGCAATATCTGCTTCCCCATTACCCAGTCTGCAGAAGGTCTGATTCAAACATGCACAGTTACGTGCAAACTGAAACAATGGCTCCTTTATACTCAGTTTATTCATTTATGACCAACTGTTCTTGCATTTTTTATAGACTTTCTTGGTGTATGAGATTTCAAGTTCAGTTTAGTTTATATGTATTTCTATAAAATCTTTAAAACCTTCAGAATTATAAGAATGATGAGCTTCTCCAAGGGTGACGGCCCAATAGAAAGTGTCCTCCATGCCATCTGCCTGGACCCCTTTTTCACACTCACCTGTGTGTGTGTTTAGATCCCCAGGTATATCATCACTCTGCATGAACTCCTGGCTCACACCCCCCATGAACACGTGGAGAGGAAAAGCCTAGAGTTTGCTAAGTCGAAGCTGGAGGAACTGTCCAGGTATGCAGGGAACTTGTGGGAAAGGGTCAGACTGTGAAAGAAACATCATGGTCGCCTCCTGGATAAACCCGGTGGCATGTGGCTTTCAAGAGAGGAAACGCCAATGGTAGCTCCAACTTCTTAGATTCATCTTAGAGTGTAAGAGATGGCACCCAATCACCATTCACATTCATTTTAGTCAAGACAAGGTACCTTTGAAAAGTTCTCATAGGATGTGAGTTTACATAGCTGAGATCAGGTAGAGTTTGGTTAAGTTTGCAAATGCTCACTTCTTTTATTTTTCCATCAAAATAGAAAAAAATGACTTTCAGTTACATTTTTGTATTCACATTTTGCAAGAATGTGAATGGGCAGGCTACCACCAATGCTATTGAGATTAAGTGTGACAAGTAGAGTAACAGCCTCTAACTTAGTGCCTCTAATGTTGAAGGTGACACTTCAGTGTTAACCAAGGGAGTCATCTGTAAAATGCTGGGTCTCTTTCCTGTCGCACTCAAAGCAAGCGTTGCCACTCCCTAATCACTGGTCCCCTTACCTTTTGCAATATGCTCACACACTGTGGCCTTGCTTTAGGCTGTGGCTGGCTAAAGCTGGAGGTCAGTCTTCGCTCACTCTCTCGGTTAAATTCCAAGCGTGTCAGGTGGCGCCATCTTTGCCTATTGGCTAGAGTCATAGGTAATGTTTCTGACTGCCATGTTCTCTGCCTTGTGTCCCATAGAGTCATGCACGACGAAGTCAGCGACACTGAGAACATTAGGAAAAACCTTGCCATTGAAAGGATGATAGTGGAGGGTTGTGACATTTTGCTGGACACCAGCCAGACTTTCATCCGCCAAGGTAAGACCTGTTGATCCGACCCCTTCTCAAGTGATCAGTTCCTGTCACAGCTATTGCTGGCAGATGCAGGAGCACGCTCTGGAGCAGGCCTATGTGTTTGGTGCCGTTCGTGCAGGAGATCCCTGCGGCCTTGACCAGGGCTGTGGTTGAGGCCCACCTCTGTGCTATTTCTTTTCAGGGGCCATGAAAAACAGCAACACAATAAGAGTTAAGCATGAGAGGGGCAGTAAATCACACTCTGGCTGGATGCCCCTCCTCAGCGAACTGGACATTCTCTACAGCTCCAAGGAGGACAGGTCGGTCTGGCCAGTCGGAATGGCAGTGCCAAATGGTGATGATATCCAGGCAAAGGCTCAGGAGAAACCAGCGTTCCTCAAAGCCCTTGCCCCTAAGAGTGGGGACAATGTCAGAAGTGAAAGCAGCTGTCTCCTGTGGCCTTTTCTCACTGGCACTTCCGATTTAACTCAGTCAGTAACTAGAGTTACCAGGTGGAAAGGTCCCTGCCTGGCTTTGGAGCTAGGGAAGCTATCCCGTGTGTGGCATGTGCTTTGTGAGGGGCAATACCTGGTCAGTTAAGCATCTGAAGAGATGAAGTTGTGTCACAAACGTTGGAGAAGGACCAGCCTGGGGATGCATACTCCTCCTCAGCTTTTATTTCAAAGCACAAGAAGTTAGCCACATGCCAATCGCTCTCAAGTGCTCCAGTGCCTCAGGGGAGGAGAGCACGCTTCACGTGCTGGGTCTGAACCATGCTCTTTATAATTTGGGAATTGCCACGGATTGAAACATAAACTTGGAACTTGAATTCATCATTAATGCCACTTCTGGTCATAGTGTGCCCATATCTTTTGAAGCTATTGCTGTTTCCTTCCATAATATTCTCCTTAAAATATGGTTGCCTTATCAAATAAGACATTATGCAGTACACATTATTTTTTTTTGCCTAGAATACTTCAGTAAATTGGTACATGCCATTCTATCTTCTGTTTATATGAAGAGACATTACACACCTACTAAACTTGGGAAGTGTATTTCAAGGATTATTCCTTTTCCCATTCTTGACACTACACACCAACTTTCCTTAAGGTGATAGTAGAAAACAGTGCCAACAATACCAGACCTTTCCTGTCCTGTCCTGTTCCTCAATATGGACTGGGTCCCTATGGTGGCTGACACTCTGCTTAAGGTACATTGGCTTCCTGTGCCTTCACCTGTGTCTCCCCTACCTGGGAGCGGGAAGACCTTTTGTGCCTTCTTGACCTAACAGCTCCAGGACAGATAAGAAGTCTTTTGAAGTTTTCTCATCTTCCCACCCACTTTGCCTCAAGTTACAATGAATTAACTAACGAATTGTCTATCTATCCTCTTCTTTGTCATGTCATTTTGCTCATGAAGCATGGGTTCTGTCCTTTTTGTGTGAAGATACCTATCTGCATGCCTCCCTCTCCCAGCTCTGAGAAGCAGCATCTCTGAATTCTCTTTGCCTCCCTTTGTCTATTAAAGCTACTGGGAATGGGTGCTTTGAGGCAGACAGAATAACTTACTGATTGAAGTTGTAAGACGTTTATTTTGTATTTTTCTTGTATTTAGAGTTCTCTAAAGATGTCTCCTAATTGACTTGTACTTTATAACTAAAAATGGACAAGAGACCTTATGTAACTCATATAGGATTTCTGAACTAGATACTTTTGATTGAACAGGGTTATTATCCACATGCACTCAAAGCATTTATAAAAGTAGGTCCTTGTGAATCTGAAAAAACCCCCACAAATAATGAAATGTGTTTGGGGGTCAAATGCATTGAACAAGTCATGCTTTTTTGGTTACATTTTAAGAAGTAAAAATCATATACTGCTTCACTCTTGAAGCCACATCTATACATTATTTATTCTGCTATATGTTACGTCTAAGGCAGGGTCAGCCATGATTGCCCAGTTACTGTTACAGCAATGTCAGTGTGGTAAGTTACTTCACAGTGTCTTGCTGCTGTTGCTGTGTGTTTGATCTGGTTAGTCTATTTAGGAATTATTTAATAAAGGTTGCTTCTAAATATCAGAACTTAATCTGAAATTAGAAAATTATCAATTATAATGGGAAAGTTTTTATTTTTTTCTTCAATTTCTCCTATTAGCACATTTACTAAATAGTCTCAACAGGCTTTAACACCCATAAAACACACTATAAGAGTATTATTCATTAAACTATCAAGGGTTTTTATTTCCTACTAAATTGACTGCAATTGATTTTTAATGGTGCTCTAGTATATTTTTGTTAATCGCTCTGATGCGTGATGGAAGCTCCATTTCAATATATGCATGCTCGCATGTGTACACACGTACTTTCAACTTTTTGATTTCCAGGAAAAAATGAATTACCCTGTTTCTCAGTAAGGTCTCCTCAGAGTAAGAAAATACAGCCCATAGCACAGTGGCTCTACCATCTCAGACACCAAGCTCACCGACCCGAATATTGCCGTGCAGATTTTCATTGCAGAGTAGGTTCAGAATAGAGGCATTGGCCTATCTTGGAGGCCATCCTGTGGGAATTAATGATGGAAGAATCAGACGTCTTCCACAGGTTGACCTCAGCTGTTAGCTATCCAGTGATCAGGATGCTAAGGACAGACCCCAGCAGTGGTCTGATAAAGAGGCTGTGGCAATCATTTCCCTAAGACTAACCATTTGTCTAACTTGCATTAGAGAGGAATCTTCTGAAAGTCACATGGCTGGGTTGAAATGTGTTGAACACAAGATGAAATGTGACAAAACAACTTAAAGCATATTTTTGAAGCATTTTATTTTATAAAGTAGTTAGCTTTAAAGTAGTCATGAGATTTCTCGCTTTTATTTCAGTTAAGTAGATTTCCATCTACATCTAATGTAGATAGTCTTCTATTTGGTGACAGTTATAGTTATTAGTGTATGGTTGCCAAGGAAACTTTTTTAAGCCTCAAAACTGAAATTCACAATGATCATTAATAGATGTGCTAAGCATAAATGTTGTAATTTCGGACTTAGAAAATTGCTTAAAATGCTAGAAAGTATTTGCCAATGAACACACTATTACAAAGTTTTCACTGACTTAGTTACAGCTTTTCTGGAAATGGCCCTGTGACCCATTTGTCCACACAGACACTTGCCTGAGGCCCCTTCCCACTCACCCTGACTAAGGGAACTCCATAGGACTACCTGGGGTGTGGCTAGTGCCATCAGTGTCTTAGTCCGCCCACCCCTTACCTTCAGGTTCCAGTTTTTACCTTGTTAAATCTACTGCCATTGTCTGACTATGCCCCGCACCTATGTGCACCCTTAGGAGAGTTACTCAGCCTGGGGGTTTAATTCCAACCCCCAGTCTCATGAATTCCAACCCTGTGCTGCAGTTGCTTGCTAAGCTTCCTGCCTTCTGCTTTCTCCACACCTCCTCGACTTCTCAAGTTTAATTCTTTGCTACACGAGCTGTCTGTCAGTTTGCTCCCGCCCACCTCACCTCCTCCAGTTACTCCCCTCTTGTCCAACCCTTCCCTGGAGTCAAACCTCTTCTTGGCCCTTTGTTCCCCACTCCTACAGCCTCCCCCAGGACTGGTTTCTTGCTATTCTTTAAGTGCAGAAGAGCTGCCTACTTTCTGTCTGTCAAGCATCCCACCTAATCACTCTCCCAAATAGATGATGTGAGATCAGGGCATGGAAACTCGGGTCCTGGATGTCTTACCAGCTCTGTTAATGGGAAGATGCAATTTGGAACATTCACTAGCTAATGTTAATCTGGTGATTTTGTGACTCACCTGGTTTTATTGCCTTAGGTATATATTTCTTTATATAAAAAACTTTAGGATTTTTCTCACTTTTCATTATAGATCTAATCTGGGCTCCACTAAGAAAAACAGAAAACATGAAGAAAAATGTTGTTTCTCTGAGAGATGCCTCTGATAATGATTAAGGATTGACTATGTACTTTGTGCTTCTTGTGGGCTCATGAGAGTCTGTGTAGGGATTATACATGTGATTATTGGCTCCAGTGATTTCAGAAGTTAGAACCAAGGTGTTTGCAAAGATCTCGGTGCTTTGTGGTTGATATTTAATAGACTGGAGCTTTCTTTTTAGGAATGGGGAAGTTTCTACTAGAGTGCAGTCTGCGAGTGATTAGAGACATTCCCAGATATTCTATAAATATTGCGGAAGTCTGTGCATCACGTCTCTCATCCAAGTACTAACCAGGCCTGACCCTGCTTAGCTTCCAAGATCAGATGAAATCAGGCACGGTCAGGGTGGTAATGGCCATAGATGCATCACTTCTCATACTGAACAGACAGCTTTGCTCTGGATGGGGCTTATGCTCCATTTAGGTTCTACAAATGCATTTTAATCACACTTCTTTGCATTTCTTTTTTATTAGCATATATTAATTATACAGAATGGAGTTCTTTGTATAGACATAATTTAAATCCAATTTGAAATAGCTTTCTTTAAGACAGCCCTTAATTAAATTGCACTGAATCATAAAATTTGCGTATTTTTACAGGATACATGCATTACACCATCTATTTTAAAGTAAATATTAATATGGTTTTTATTTTATTTATTTTATTTGCTCCAGAAAGGATAAATTCGACTTAATTTGATCAAACTGTCATATTATTATCTATACTTATAAAACGTATAAATTTACTTAGATGATAGATGGCATCAGCATCTTAATGTTTTGATTTTAAGTTGGTCTTCTTTCAGACTTAGGTTCTAGTTTATAGATGAAGAAACAAGTCGAAACTGTTTCATAACAATGCTAGGAACAACTTGTCCCTTAAAATAGAACACGTTTCCTTTGTTGAATAGAGGAAGGAGATCCATTTGTTCCAAAGGCACACCAAATACATCCTTGGTATTTTGGGGAACAAATCCTTGTGTTTATTGCCAAGGGCATGGTCCTCACCAGATTGTAATTGCTGTCTGTTCTTCACTTTTGTTCACCAGGTTCTCTTATTCAAGTACCTTCAGTTGAGAGGGGGAAGCTTAGCAAAGTTCGTCTGGGCTCACTGTCTTTGAAAAAGGAAGGCGAGAGACAGTGCTTCTTGTTTACAAAACACTTTCTAATTTGCACCAGAAGTTCAGGAGGAAAGCTGCATCTGCTCAAGGTACGGTTTTCCGTGGCGGTTTCATTTGTCTTCCCAGGGCTGAAGAGGTGTTGAGGTTAATTTGATTCTGGCTTTCCAGTGCCCACTATTGCCATCAAGTAGACTGCAATTGTGCGTGGGGGGGGGGCAGTGTGTGCCTAACTGCTCTGGCATTTACTTTGTTGTTATTTGGATTCAAGATAAAGGAGATTTATTTTAAGTGTGCATCATCCTAAAGAAGCATTATTAAAATCAAAATCTAGGCAAAATTATTATTACTTGACAACCACTGGGTTGTAGATATCTTGTCTGTTCACCAAAGAACACTCGCTGTTTTATCTCACTGTGTATCAGGAGCCATCAAACCGCAGCCTGAAGCTTACTACCTGTTCATTGTGATAACACTTTATTTGCACATAACCACTCATGCCCATGGCTGCTTGTCCGCTGAGGTCACACACCTGAGGAGTCAGGATAGAAATGACGTGACCTAGAGAGCCCAAAATGTTTCCTCTCTGACCTTTCATAGGAGAACTTTGCCAACTTGTTTATTTATCTTATGTTGTTGCTATAAACCATTATTCCCTGGGCCAGCGAGATGGCTCAGCAGATAGGACGCCTGTCACCAAGCCTATGATTGGAGTTCACTTCCTGGGACTCATGTGGTAGAAAGAGGACAGAGCCCCACCAGTTGCCTTCTGACTTTCTCACGTGTACCACAGCATTGGCCCACATACACGTACATGCATACGCACAGTAAATAAATTCTAAAACAAATTTTAAAATTATTACTCACACCATGACAATGGCCTTCTAGTTCCTAAGACACATCCTGGCTGGCAAATTTACACTGCTGGGCCACGCTTGCTCTCTGAAGTCACTGTGGTGCCATCTCATCTCCCACGGACGGCTTTAATAGATTGTATGAATGATGGGGGAAAGGGTGAGAGAGTGGGAAGTATTTAAATAAAGTTGAATGGTTTTAATTTATTTGTTCTGCTTAGTTTTGAACTCTGTGAACAATTGTTTATGACGTAGAATTTGCCATCCGCGGCAATCTGAATATTAAGTTCACAAAGCAGGACTTCCCAGTCTGCACAAGGCTGCCCGCCCCTTCATCACTGTTTCCAGACAGGTGGAGTCCTCTCCCTCATAGAGTGCACGCTGATTGAGGAGCCCGATGCAAGTGACGATGACTGTAAGTGGACAGCACGCACATATCTTGGGACAGCGGTAGGATTAGAACAGCCAGATTCTGTAGATCTTCGTGTTTCAGGGCTAAGAGGGGCTGTCTATGGAGGCAGAAGCGACGTGAGGGCGGATTCTCTGGAGCCATTTCTCTGGGTAGCCCGCTAGCCTTGTTGAACCGCCTTTGAGAATTGATATTCTGCATAGCTTGCCTCATGATGGTGGCTTTTCAAGAGCAGGCAAAAAAGAAAGGGGGGTTGAATTAAACCAAGATTCATACACGTGATGGAAATTAAACATAAACCAGGGAGGTTGGTTGGAGTTGCCTTCTGCCCTCAGCTCTCCAGCAGCGCATGCGCTAGTCCTTCTGCGTGCTCTGGAAGCACATTGTTGAAATGAGAGTCTGGGCTCGAATGCATGTGTGTTCCAGGAAGGAGGCTAGACGAGAGGAGCTATGGTTCATATCTCCTTTCACTCACATGTAATCATTTGGTTTATGTGTATTGAAGCCAAAGGTTCTGGTCACATGTTTGGACATCTGGATTTTAAAATAGTAGTGGAGCCTCCTGATGCTGCCTCTTTCACTGTGGTCCTGTTGGCCCCTTCTCGCCAGGAGAAAGCTGCATGGATGAGCGACATCAGTCAGGTAACTGAGTAGCTTCTTTCCTGGTTTGCAAAACTTTTCAGCATAAACATTTAGTGAGAATTTCTAGAAGAACCATGTGCCTCCACGTTGCTGTGCTTAGCGCCACATTGCTACTCAGTTTGATAGGTGGTTAGCATTTTGTGGTTGTTCTTCCTTGGTTAATGTTTATTTAAAATGTGGTAAATAGGATCAGGGCCTTGCTCAGTCATCATCAGAAAAGCTTCTTCCTGCAGCAGATGGGAACAAATATAGAGATCCACAGGCAATATTCAGTGGGTAAGAGGCCTTGGAACACTTTCCCCTAAATGGGATATCTACACCAAATCCTTTCCCTCGGGGCTCAGAGAACCCTATGAAAGAAGAGACAGAGACAGGGAATGGAAGACACCAGGAAAACAAGGCCTCTAAATCAGTATGAACAAGCTCATATGAACTCACAGAGACTGCTGCACACACAGGACCTGTACTGCTCTGCACCGGGTCCACTACATACATATTATGACTCCCAGTTTAGTGGGTTTTTTTATGGGATTCTTCAGCGTGTGAATGAGTGGATCTCTGTTTCTTGTACCTTCCCTTGTTCTCTTCCTTCTGTTTATTTCTTTTGTTTAAATCTGAAGCTTGAGTTTTTGTTCTGTATCATTGCACTTTATTTTATTATTTAAAAACATAACTGCATTGTAGTTCCCCTGATTTCAGCACCAGCTACAACTGTGTTGAACAGTGCTGGAACTGTCCTGGTAGCAATTTCCTTCCCAGAGACGCCAATGACTTCTTTTGCTTGTCTGTTTCTGAAGCAGGAAAGTGACGAGAGATAGGAGAACAGTTATCAAGGGCTGTGGCGAAAATTTGCAAAGAATGAAAGGAGGCAGCATCAACAGGATGAAATCGGGAATAACTTCCTGCATTTTGTGTAGAAAAAAAAGTTAGGGAGCTGGGTAGCTCCAAGACTCAAGCAGGAGATCGATGCATTTTTGTCAGGCAACGACATCACCTGGAAATATGTCAGACTGCTCACAGCTGGGCTTGAGTCCTGCTCCACAGGAATTCTGGCTCCATGTACCAATGTGGGGGGAGATTGTGTAGAATTGAGTGACGTGCACTGGTTTGTACCTGTAATCTCAGCTCCATAAGAAGCAGAGGCAGGAGGATTGTTGGAATCTAAGAGTCCCAGACCAACCTAGGCAATTAAGCAAGAACTCATTTCTAAGCTAATTAGTTAATTAATCAATTATATCTTTAATTAGCATCCCGCATTTACCTTCAAAGTTGTCATTTGAAGAAGATTAGGGCAAATGGCAAAGGCATTCATCGTCAGGTTCGTTGCCTTCTTTTTTCCTGAGAAGTTCATGGTAATTTTCTCCTAAGATGTGAATGGAAGCATGTACTAAGGTCCCAGTTCTTCAGCTCCCTAAACTTTGCAAGTGACTAAATACTGATAGAGCAGTCGAAAATGCATGACCATAGCTTTTATTGGTTAATAAAGTTTCCTAGTTCCACCATCATTCTATCCACATAACAGTATTTTCAAAAGAAAACAGAAAGAAATACTGCTGGCTTCATTGTGCAGGTCAGAATGGGGTTAGGAAATCTACCTTTGTCAACGTTACTTAGCTGCATGGAGTTGGTGCTCAGACCTCAGCCAGGACTTTTCATTGGGGCTAAACACACTGCAGGGGTTACCTGTCTACCTCTCGGACTGTTTTCATGATGGGAAAATGGAAGAGAAGCTGCATCTCTTCAGGCTTCTAAATGGATGAAAATTTGAGATCTTCCTTAATGTTTTTTGAACAAAATTACATTCTTATGGTGGTTAATTAATTCTTTTAATACCTCTAACCTGTGTTAATACTTCAGTGAGCCTCTCTTATTTTATTTGTAAAGAATTTGTAAGCTTATTTAACTCTAGATCATTCATTGATTTTTCAAAGACTTACTGAGGAATCACCATATGCAACCAGGTATGGTTCAGATATGGGGATATGGTATTAAGACTGATTTTTTGTTAATCTCATTTTATTCACCAATCCAGTTCCCACTTCTCTCCTCCTCCTGCTCCCTCTACTCTCTCACACCACACCCTCCATCCACTTTTGGGAAGTCACCAAAGTCTATCATATTGCTTTGAGGCATGACCAAGGCCCTTCTCACTATATCTAGGCTGAGCACGGTAACCCTCCAAAGAGAATGGGCTCCAAAAAGTCAATACAAGCAGTAGAGATAAATCCTGATCTTACTGCCAATGGTCCCACAGACTGCCTCAGCCAAAAAATGTCCTCCACATTCAGAGGGCCTAGTTTGGTCCTCTGCTGGTTCCCCTGCTGTCAGGCTGGAATCAGTGGGCTCCCATTAGCTCAGGTAAGCTGCATCAGTGGGTATCCCCATTATGGCCTTAGCCCCTTTGTTCGTATTCTCACTCTTCCCTCTCTTCAACTGGATTTTGGGAATTAAGGTCCATGCTCCACTGTAGATCTCTGCATCTGTTTCCATCAGTTGCTGGATGAAGGTTCTATGATGACATTTAAGGTATTCAACAGTCTGACTACAGGGCAAGGCCAGTTCAGGCACCTGCTCCACAATTGCTTAGGGTCTTAGTTGGTGTCATCCTTGTGGATTCCTGGGAATTTCTCTAGTTCCAAGTTTTTTACTAGCCCCATAATGGCTCCCTCAATCAAGATATCTCTTTCTTTGCTCTCCCTCTTTGTCCTTCCCCCATCTCAACCATCCTGTTCCCTCAAGTTCTTCTCCCTTTTCCCCTTCACCCCTTTCTTTCAGTTTATTTATATAGTGGATTAGATTGATAGGTTTTTGTATGTTGAACCATTCCTGCATCTCTGGGATGAAGCTAACTTGATTGTGGTGGATGACTTTTCTGATGTGTTCTTAGATTTGGTTCATCAGTAGTTTACTGAGTACTTTTGCGTCATTGTTCATGAAGGAGATTGGTTTAAAAATCTCTTTCTGGGTTGAGTCTTTGTGTGGTGCGGTATCAGGGTAACTGTAGTCTTATAAAAAGAGTTTGGCAATGTTCCTTCTGATTCTATTGTGTGGAATAATTTTAGGAGTATAGGTAAAGACTGGTTCTTATGGCAGAAAAGGAAGTAACTCACTGAGTAAACAGTTTGATAGTGTTATGAAACAAAGAAGTATACAAAGATGGAAAAGAGGAAAAATAGACAGATTTTTCCCCAGCATGTCAGTCTTTTTGTGATGTGGCCAGGTGTGGTTGACTATAGTTCCCTGACCTTCCTTATGGTGTCTAGTGGGCATATGGAAAAGATCCCTGGAGTTCATGACTGACTCTGTGCCTGGTCTTTTAAAAGATGGGACCTAAACTTTTGCCTGCTACAAGCATTCAAGTGAGATCTTCTTTCTATTTAGACAACGTCTTAAGGCAGAAGTGTTCAACTTTCTTCTTAGTAACTCCAGATGCAATGGTGGAGATATTCCTTACTACAAAATAATACTTTTTTATCTGCAGATGAAGAGAATTAATAAAAGTTGTATCTCTAGATCTCTGTGGGTCTGGGAACAAGTCTGGAACCACCAAGGGAGTAGGCCTGAGCCAGGACCTCTACCAGAGCAGGCCCAAGGGAGCAACCTCAGCAGAAAGAGCCCCAAGCAAGCAATCTTTGTGGGAACAGGCCCAAACAACCCATGGTATTGCAGAGCAAACCCTGGGAGTGCCAAGCAAACTTAAGGAACACGGAGTGACCAACAGGGTGACTGGAACCATAGCTCTGACTGCAACATGAGGAGCAACCATGTGGAGCCTATGATCCACTGACACCTGAAAGATTGATCATCAGAATAACAGACAGCCGTAAATACACCAATCGGAGGGAAAGATGGGTAGACAAGGTAAGAACACATGCAACATCACAAACAGCAACATGACACCAGTAAAAACTAGTGGACTTATGACAGCAAGACTTGAAAGACCAAATGTAGATAAAGAAGAAGAAAATGACCTAAAAAAAGAACTTTAGGAGAAAGTTTGAGGCCCTTAAAGAGGAAATGAAAAATTCCATCAAAGAAATGTAGGAAAAAAAAACAAACAAAAAATTGGAAAAAATCAACAAATCCCTTAAAGGAAACCAAGAAAAAAAATCAAACAGATGAAAGAAACTATTCAAGACTTGAAAATTGAAATGGAATAAAGAAAACACAAGCCAAGGGACTTATAGAAAATGAAATCATGAGAAAATGATTAGAAACCAAAAAATAATGCAAGCATAAACAGCAGAATACAGGAGATGGAAGAGAGAATCTCAAGAGCTGAAGATACAATAGAGGAAATAGATTCATTGGTCAAAGAAAACATTAAATCTACCAAAAGCTTAACACAAAATATCCAGGAAATACGGAACACCATGAAAAGACAAAACCTAAGAATAATAGGGATAGAAGAAGGAGAAGTCCAATGCAAAAGACAGAAAATATATTTAATAAAATTATTGAAGAAAATTTTCCCAACCTAAAGACAAATATGCACATGAAGTCACAAGAAGCTTACAAAACACCAAATATACTTGATTTAAAAAAGTCCCCTTAATACGTAATAATCAAAACACTAAATATACCGAATAAAGAAAGAATATTAAGAGCTGCAAAGGAAAATGGCCAAGTAACATATAANCTCTGCATCTGTTTCCATCAGTTGCTGGATGAAGGTTCTATGATGACATTTAAGGTATTCAACAGTCTGACTACAGGGCAAGGCCAGTTCAGGCACCTGCTCCACAATTGCTTAGGGTCTTAGTTGGTGTCATCCTTGTGGATTCCTGGGAATTTCTCTAGTTCCAAGTTTTTTACTAGCCCCATAATGGCTCCCTCAATCAAGATATCTCTTTCTTTGCTCTCCCTCTTTGTCCTTCCCCCATCTCAACCATCCTGTTCCCTCAAGTTCTTCTCCCTTTTCCCCTTCACCCCTTTCTTTCAGTTTATTTATATAGTGGATTAGATTGATAGGTTTTTGTATGTTGAACCATTCCTGCATCTCTGGGATGAAGCTAACTTGATTGTGGTGGATGACTTTTCTGATGTGTTCTTAGATTTGGTTCATCAGTAGTTTACTGAGTACTTTTGCGTCATTGTTCATGAAGGAGATTGGTTTAAAAATCTCTTTCTGGGTTGAGTCTTTGTGTGGTGCGGTATCAGGGTAACTGTAGTCTTATAAAAAGAGTTTGGCAATGTTCCTTCTGATTCTATTGTGTGGAATAATTTTAGGAGTATAGGTAAAGACTGGTTCTTATGGCAGAAAAGGAAGTAACTCACTGAGTAAACAGTTTGATAGTGTTATGAAACAAAGAAGTATACAAAGATGGAAAAGAGGAAAAATAGACAGATTTTTCCCCAGCATGTCAGTCTTTTTGTGATGTGGCCAGGTGTGGTTGACTATAGTTCCCTGACCTTCCTTATGGTGTCTAGTGGGCATATGGAAAAGATCCCTGGAGTTCATGACTGACTCTGTGCCTGGTCTTTTAAAAGATGGGACCTAAACTTTTGCCTGCTACAAGCATTCAAGTGAGATCTTCTTTCTATTTAGACAACGTCTTAAGGCAGAAGTGTTCAACTTTCTTCTTAGTAACTCCAGATGCAATGGTGGAGATATTCCTTACTACAAAATAATACTTTTTTATCTGCAGATGAAGAGAATTAATAAAAGTTGTATCTCTAGATCTCTGTGGGTCTGGGAACAAGTCTGGAACCACCAAGGGAGTAGGCCTGAGCCAGGACCTCTACCAGAGCAGGCCCAAGGGAGCAACCTCAGCAGAAAGAGCCCCAAGCAAGCAATCTTTGTGGGAACAGGCCCAAACAACCCATGGTATTGCAGAGCAAACCCTGGGAGTGCCAAGCAAACTTAAGGAACACGGAGTGACCAACAGGGTGACTGGAACCATAGCTCTGACTGCAACATGAGGAGCAACCATGTGGAGCCTATGATCCACTGACACCTGAAAGATTGATCATCAGAATAACAGACAGCCGTAAATACACCAATCGGAGGGAAAGATGGGTAGACAAGGTAAGAACACATGCAACATCACAAACAGCAACATGACACCAGTAAAAACTAGTGGACTTATGACAGCAAGACTTGAAAGACCAAATGTAGATAAAGAAGAAGAAAATGACCTAAAAAAAGAACTTTAGGAGAAAGTTTGAGGCCCTTAAAGAGGAAATGAAAAATTCCATCAAAGAAATGTAGGAAAAAAAAACAAACAAAAAATTGGAAAAAATCAACAAATCCCTTAAAGGAAACCAAGAAAAAAAATCAAACAGATGAAAGAAACTATTCAAGACTTGAAAATTGAAATGGAATAAAGAAAACACAAGCCAAGGGACTTATAGAAAATGAAATCATGAGAAAATGATTAGAAACCAAAAAATAATGCAAGCATAAACAGCAGAATACAGGAGATGGAAGAGAGAATCTCAAGAGCTGAAGATACAATAGAGGAAATAGATTCATTGGTCAAAGAAAACATTAAATCTACCAAAAGCTTAACACAAAATATCCAGGAAATACGGAACACCATGAAAAGACAAAACCTAAGAATAATAGGGATAGAAGAAGGAGAAGTCCAATGCAAAAGACAGAAAATATATTTAATAAAATTATTGAAGAAAATTTTCCCAACCTAAAGACAAATATGCACATGAAGTCACAAGAAGCTTACAAAACACCAAATATACTTGATTTAAAAAAGTCCCCTTAATACGTAATAATCAAAACACTAAATATACCGAATAAAGAAAGAATATTAAGAGCTGCAAAGGAAAATGGCCAAGTAACATATAAAGGCAGACCTATCAGAATTATACCTGACTTCTCAATGGAAACAATGAAAGCAAAAAGGTCCTGGTTAAGCGTTATACAGAAATTAGGAGACCATGGATGCCAGCCCAGACTACTATATCCAGCAAAATTTTCAATCACCATAGACAAAACAAGATATTCCATGACTGAGCCAGATTTAACCAATACCTAGCCACAAGCCTAGCCCTAAACAAAGTACTAGAAGGAAAACTCCAACCCAGGGAAGTTGGCTACATCCACAAAAACACAGAGAGTAGATTATCTCACAGCAGCAGATCCCAAAGAAGGGGAAAACACACACACACAATAACATCATCAACAACAAAAACGAAAATAGCAGGAGATAGCAATCATTGGTCATTAATATCCTTTAATATGATTGGACAAAACTCACCTATAGAGACAAGGCTAACAGATTGAATACAAAAACAGAATCCATCTTTCTGCTGCATACAAAAAACATACCTCAACCTCAAAGACAGACATCATCTCAGACTAAAGGGTTGAGAAAAAATTTTCCAATCAAATGGGCCTAAGAAACAAGCTGGTGTAGCTATCCTAATATCTGACAAAATAGACTTCAAAGTAAAATCAACCAAAAGAGACAAAGAAGGACATTTCATATTACAGGATAAATTCATCAAGAGGAACGAAATCTCAATACTAAACATCTATGGCCCAAATACAAGGGCACCCTCATATGTAAAAGAAATACTCCCAAAGCTTAAATCACATATGAAACCCCACACACTAACAGTGAGAGACTTCAACACCCAACTCTCACCACTGGACGGGTCTTCCAGATGGAAAATTAATAAAGAAATAAGGAACTAACAGATGTTATGACTCAAATGGACTTAACAGATATCTATTGAACATTCCATCCAAACAAAAAAGAATATACCTTCTCAGCACCTCATGGAATCTTCTTAAAAATTGACCACATACTAGGTAACAAAGCAACCTCAGAAGATACATAAAAAAAAAACTGAAATAACCTTATGTATCTTATCCGACCACGATGGCTTAAAGTTAGAACTCAACAGCACCACTAATTCCAGAAAGTCCCCAAACATGTGGAAATTGAACAATGCTCACTTAAATCATAAATGTGTCAAGGAAGAAATAAAGGAAGAAATTAAAAACTTCCTAAAATTCAATGAAAATGGCCACAAAACATACCCAAATTTACGGGACACAATGAAAGCAGTGTTAAGAGGAAAGTTCAGAGCACTAAATGCCTATATAAAGAAGCTGTAAAAATCCCACACTAATGAATTAACAGAACATTTGAAAATTCTAGAACAAAAAGAAGCAAACTCAACCAGTAGGACTAGATGGCAGGAAATAATCAAATTGGGAGCTGAAATCAACAAAATAGAGACAAATAAACAAAAATTACAAAGAATCAATGAGACAAAGAGTTGGTTCTTAAAGAAAATCAACAAAATAGATAAACCTTTATCCAAACTGACCAAAAGACAGAGAGAGAATATCCAAATTAACAAAATCAGAAATGAAAAGGGGGACATAACACTAGACATGGAGTTAATCCAAAGAATCATGAGGTCAAATTTCTAAAACCTGTACTCCACAAAATTGGAAAACTTAAAGGAAATGGACAACTTTCTAGATAAATATCACTTACCA
>LOEQ01006460.1:57083-69196 GCA_001685075.1 Bramus lutescens | reverse complement strand
TGGCCAAGATCAAAAACACTGATGACAACTTATGCTGGAGAGGTTGTGGGTAAACAGAACAACACTCCTGCATTGCTGGTGGGAGTGCAAATTGGTACAACCCCTTTGGATATCAGTATGGCGATTTCTTAGAAAATTAGGAAATGACTTTCTTCAAGGCCCAGCAATACCACTTTTGGGTGTATACCCAAGGGATGCTCAATCATACCAGAAAGACATGTGCTCAACTATGTTCACAGCAGCATTGTTTGTCATAGCCAGAACCTGGAAACAACCTAAATGCCCCTCAACAAAAGAATGGATAAGGAAAATGTGGTACGTATACACAGTGAAGTACTACACAACAGAAAAAATAATGACATCTTGACATTTGCAGGCAAATGGATAGAGCTAGAAAACATCATATTGAGTGAGGTAACTCAGACCCAAAAAGACAAATATCATATGTACTCACTCATAAATGGTTCTTAGACATAAAGCAAAGAAATCCAGCCTACAATTTACAATTCCAGAGAACCTAGACAACATGAGGACCCTAAGAAAGACATGCAGAGATCTAATCTACATGGGAAGTAGAAAAAGACAAGATCTCCTGAGGAATTGGGAGCATGGGGCCCATGGGAGAGGGCTGAAGGGGAGGGGAAAGGAAAGGAGTCAAGCAGAGAAAAAAGTATAGCTCAATAAAATCAATAAAAATATAATGGAAGATTGGAAACAACCTAGGCATCCAATGACATGAGCCTGCTTAAACAGTCTCAGACACGGTTCTGGGTCTTGACTGTGGCTTTCCTTTGCAGTGGGAATGTAAGGAATACTCATGTACCAAGCATGAGTTTCTTACAAGAATGTATTCTTCTGCTAATCAGAAAAATGATCAAGATAAGCAATAATTATTACTGAAAAAAGAAAGTTATGTCTCTTTGAGTGGCAGTGAGATCAATACATTAAATTACTATCTTCAATGATACTTTCTCATCATGTGACCTCACAGTTTCATTCATGCAGTGCTACTATGCCAAGTACTCTTCTAGGCCACTGTGACCGAAAATAAGAAAAAGAGGAGATAGCGACAAGAAGTCCCCTTGTATTGATTACATTCTTTTGTGAGAACACACACACACCCAAAAAGTGCAGTAAATGGGGATACCACCTGGACATGTGATGGAGTGGAAATCATTCCACAGAGAGGATGCCATGATTACAAATATTCTGAAATGAGAGACCGCTGTGTTCTAAGGAATGCCATGAAAGCTAATGTGACTGAGCTGGAGAAAATGGAGGTAGTAAGAGGTCGTGGGTCCAGATCAAGCAATCAGTCCACAGCAGGGCCAGTTCTTTAGTTAGCCCTTCATGTCAGATGAAAGCCATTCAGGGACTTGAGTACATGGACTCCACAATTTCATTTAGGCCTTGGAAGGTCACTTTACATATTGCGGAGGGAGCAGATGAGGTGGAGAGCTAGTTGGCACACAAGGAGGTAAGGGAAAGGCTCCTGCAGTCACCAGAAGGAGGTGAAGAAAATTCACACAGCCTGGCAGTAGTGGAGGTGGGCACAGGGTTCTGCTCTGTGTTCATTTTGAAGGAAGAGCCAGGGAGGTTGTGTCGTGGAGGAGAGAGAACATGTTGTGGCAGGTGATGTGAGGGTTAATGGCCCAAGCAACTTCAAGAATGCTGTTGTCAGCTATTGAGATGGCTCATGGAAGCCTTGGGAGAGATGCCAAGTAGGAGGCCCTGGATCATTCAGGTGCTAGTTTATGCCCTCAGCCTTTTGAAATCACTGTGAGAAGATGCTGATGTGTGAGAAGATGGTGCTGTGATGACAGAGAAACCAGAAGGAACAGCAGTAAGGACCAAGAAGGGGCCACAGGGGTAGGATGGCCAAAGCTAAGGATGGCATGGAAGCCAACTGAAGAAAGCACGTGAGGAGGATGGAGGGCCCTATGTGAAGTTCTGCCAGAGCGGGGTAGGGCTGCGAGACTTATGAGGTGCCTTTTGATCTTGCCATGGGGCCTGAATGGAAAGTACTGAATATTCTGGTGATTGAACCTCCAGCCTACATGCCCTTTTCTCAACTTGTTTCATGCTGCACCTGAAGCATATTCATTTTGTGGGAGAAATCATAGACATCCATGAAATCTGTCAGTATTATAAGTGTAGCTGCACATATCTATTATTTGCTGGAAGAGCCCACTGAGAGCTTGAAGAAGTCCTCTTCAATAAATCATTGTACATGGGAAAAACCTGGCACAGAGATGAACTAGAAATAGTCCCAACATGCAGCACACCAAGATGTTTTACTGAAGTGTTTTCTACACACAGCCTATGTAAGCATTACTGAAGGAGTTCTGTGCAAATGCATCATTGAGAGTCTAAATTCCAGATGATGTTCAAAATGCCCTACCTAGCAAGCTCTGTGGACCACTTCTGCTCAATTACATTACAGGACCTCTGCACTGAAGAGCAAACTCTTTCCATCTCCAAAGACCTCAGCATCCACTCAAAAATGATTTCACAGTTTGGCTTCAGTGGGGATTTGTTGTTATTATTTTTGCCTCATATTTCTTTTTATATTCCCAGAAATTCTCCAATCTATTCTTCTAATAACTGAATTGTGTACATACATAAGGCATATATTTTAGCTCATTTAATTTTTATTGCTTTTTCCAAATAGTTGAGCTTTGAGTATGTGTGCTGCTTCCCAGTCTTAGAACTAGCATGTAACATGGTGCTAACTTGGTAAGGGATCGCTCCCCATTTCCAGGTCCTCACTGATACATTCCCCAAGAGTGTAAGACTGGCACAGAGGCCATGATCATTTTAATGATTTCATTTAGTAACTCATGTTTGGCCACATTTCCTTCAGGAAATATGAAGGTCAGAGTATCCTCCTCCTGCCTGTGGTATCCTAGGTTCAATCCCTAATATCACTATCACCACCCACAAAGCAAGGTATATTTCTTCCTACCATCAATACAATATCTAAGTCACTAAATCCTGCTAAAAACATGGCATATTGCCACATCTTCTGGCTTAATGGAAAATTGGGTTTTGTCTTCTAGAGGTTTTAATTTACATCTTTGTAATCATTCAAGAAGTTAGCAATCCCTGCTGTTTCTACTTCTTTTCTGGTTATGCTTGTTGAACACTAATTTACTGAAGCTATCTTCACAGACCAGGGAAACTGACATTTTCTTTCCTTTCAGATTTTGAATACAGTCTCTGTTACTTTGTCTTTTACATTTTTTTTGCGTCGTAGTTTCCTGTGGCTTGATTGGAAGCCACAGCGCTAGGTTCTTGTGTGGCCCTAATCATCATGGGCATGGGTCTTACTCAAGACAGTCTTGCAGTTCCTGAGAAAGAAGACAGTCCCACTTTCACAGAAGGAACTCGACAAGATCTACTTTCAGCTTTGCTGGTCTCTGTCCCCTAAGGTGTAATTTTAAGGAGGAACAATTACTTGAATGATTAATAACACCTTTACTTACACCAGTAGGCCCATAATTAACTGTTGGCGCCTTCAACAAAACATGCAAATAGCTAATGGTCTCAACCAATAATTCTTCCTCCTTCCATCTATTTATAGGGAGGGCTTGAGGCAAAGATCTGACCATTTTTTCGTGAAGTGCACTCATTGGTGCTTGTCTTTCTTACTTGCACAATGGTACATTAAACAGATTTTTGAACCAATTATGAAAATTAACTAAAATGAAGAATTAAAATTCTTCAAAATTCTTGGCTTGGACAGACAGTCTACATTTTAGACCTCTGTGGAGGATTTGTAGCCGCTGGTCATGTTTTCCTTCTTAAAATAGCTACCCTTAGATCAATTTTGTTCTTTAACATAAACTCGGTGAATTCAAAGAAAGTGGAATCAAATATTTCTTTCTACTATTTGTAGAATGGAGGTATCTAAAATATTGAGAATCTAAAATAATACGATGACACAGTAGACCATGGTAGGACAACGACCTATGGACAAAAGCTGTAAACCCCAAAGCAAAAACAAGGAACGCTTCTCCAAACCAGCTGTATCACATGCATGTGTGTGTGCGCGTATGTGTGTGTGTTTGTATGTTTGTGTGTGTGCACATGTGTGTATGTGTGTGCACGTGTGTGTGTGTGTGTGTGTATGGGCCTATTCTCACACAGACCTTAGTCAAGGGTTGATGTCTCAATGGGTAAAGGCACTTACTGTCAAACCTAATGACCTGAGTTTGAAGCAGGAGACCCACACAGTGGAAGGAGAGAACTGACTCCCACAAATTGTTCTCTGACCTCCACATTTGGGGGGCATGGCATCTGCACAGTCTCTCTCTCTCTCTCTCTCTCTCTCTCTCTCTCTCTTCCTCTCTCTCTCTCACTCATATACACATGCAAATGTAAGACATGTTTAATAAGTTAAACTATAGGGATCACTCTTATTATCCTATTAATTTCAAGGTTTATTGTAATTCCCACAAATTCAGTATGAAATTAAAGCCATCTGACACCTTGCTTATTTTTTGTACATCTATTCTAAACTATGAAATTGTACTCGTTTTCCTCAGATACAGTTATTTCTCCCTAATGCCTAAGGTATATACTTCACAGTGAAGAATTCTCTTTCCCCTCAGCATCTGTGGGGTTGACTGACTCTTGGTCCCATGGGATACCAACATCTGGGATGCTCAAGTCCCTTGTAAAAAATGGAGTATCTGCACACAGCCTCCTGCATCCTTTGAATCATCTCTAGACCACTGACAACAGCTGAACCAACACTTAAAGCAACACTGTGAGCTGCTACGTCATTGCTACACTATACAGTTTAGGGAACAATGGCGTGAATAGAGATGAAATGTCCCTTCAGTGTTCCTCATCTGCAGTTTACTGAAGCATGGATGTTGAATCCAGAGATACGGAGGGTCTGTTGTTTATATCACACTTTTCACTTGGATACATACTTACATGTGCATAGTCTATTACAGCTTAGCTTTTGTCTGAAATGGTACCTCTTTTCAATGTTGCATTTTTCAAAGCCCAAATAGAAGTGAGCTAGAAGTTGAAAGCTGGCTGAGGTAGTGCTAGTGAGAACTGTTCCTCTATTTACATACCATTTGTCTACATAGCATCTATCTGTCTTCTGTTTGTCCCTCCGTTTGTCTGTCCCATAGATGGTTGGATATCATATAGCATTTGTCAAAGACCTTTTATGCAAGTGAAATGTCCCTATTTATTCTATGCTCTTTTGAGCTATGGTTCCGACTACCTGCATATTTTAATTTTTTTGAAACTCAAATGTAAGTGTAAGTTTATTTTCATTTCATTGACAATAACTTCAAGGCTCCACACAATGAACTGGAAAGACGTCTAAGTGAAACCTGACCTTAGATGACATGTCTAACATTGAGCAGAACTGAGGAAGAAGAAACACAAAAAGAAAAATCTTAAAATTACTTTGTATAATTAGAAGATAGAATGATAGGAACGTTTTCACAAGGAGAAATATGTAAGTTTAGTCATTGTATTTTATTATAGCAGAAAATGGAAACCTCTTAAATATATAAATATATCTGTTTAGACAATAGGAAACATAGCTGTAAAAATGAACCAATGCACAATATAGGTAAATTGAAATAAACATGAAAGCAATGTTGTATTAAAATGCAAACATCTGTGCGAATTTAAAAAATAGAAATAATATGTATTGCACTCAAGTATAGCTAGCAGAAAAAGGGAGACTGAGAGGAAGTCAGTGTCCACTTGGCTTTTTTGGTTAACTTGACATATGCTAGAGGAACCTCAAATGAAAAATGTCTTCATGCAGATTGCCTGAAGGCAATTCTGTAGGGCATTTTATTGGTTAAAGGCTGATGTGGGCAGGTGCTTCTGAGTTGGGTAGGTGTGAATGAGGTGAAAAGCCAGGTAAGTATTGCTCTTCCGTGGATTCTGCATCAGCTCCTGCCTTTAGTTCCTCTCCTGACCTCCTTTGATGACAGAATGTGACATGGAAGTGTAATCAAAATAAACCCTTTCCTCCCAAGTTGCTTTTGGTCATGTTGTTTGATCCCAGTGGTGGAAGCCCTGACTAAGAAAGTGAAGGTACCAACTCTGCGTGGGAGGAGCCTGGAAAAAAAGAACGGGATTTTTCTGTGTTATTGGTGTTTAATATCCTTAAGAGAAAAAGAATAACCTATACAAATGCATGAATGTGTTGGTAGCAGTTATGTTTGGGTGGCTGGCATATGAATGTCTTGTTCTTTTCTGAATAGTTGAAATACATCATAAAAATAAAAAATACAGGGCTGGAGAGATGGCTCAAAAGTTCAGAGCACCTGTTGTTCTTGCAGAGGACCAGGATTTGATTCCCATCACTCAGAGTTGCTAATAACTTGATAAATCCAGTTCTAAGGGATCTGGTGCCCTCTTCCAGCCTCTGCAGACAGCAGACAGGCATTGGGGACACTTACAAGCATGCACACAAAACAGTCATGACAAATTAAAAATAAATCAGTCTTCAAAAGATTAAATAAAGATAGAAACACTAAGATGGCAACGATTTATATTCTCTTTTTTTCCCATCTCTTAATTTCAAAAGTATGAATTCCTATCTTTGAGAAGAGAGAGTTGAGAAAAGAAGGAAGAGTCTTGCATTCTAGTTCTAGGACGAATATTAATTTAACTAAATAGTTAAAAACTCTTACATCTTCTCACAGTAGTTTTTGGACATTATGTTTCCATTTAATCTTTTTTTATAGAATTGCATGGTTCTTTAGAAATTCAGCTTATTTTAGTCAAAAAGTATCCCAATGTGTATCTATCAGAGGTGAAGAAGAAAGAAAGTGCTTCCTGTTTCACAGATTTTTTTTTTCCTGAACCAGGGTTTCTCTGTATAACAGTCCTGACTGTCCTGGAACTCGCTTTGTAGACCAGGCTGGCCTTGAACTCATAGAGCTCTGTTCACCTCTGCTTCCCAAGTGCTGGGATTAAAGGCGTGCGCCACCACTGCCCAGCTAGTTCCACCAGTTTTTGTATCATTCTGGGTGGTGATGGGTTTGGTCAGGAGGCTTTCCTTGTGCTTCTTCTGCTTCAGCCTGCAAAGCCTTCCTAGGTCCTGAGTGGCCGCCTGTTCCTGGACCAGTGATGCAGTAGATGAAGGTGGCGTAGGGTAGTGCCTGTTCCTTATGCTGAGGATGGAAAAGAACTCTATGTTGGCTCCTTAGAGTGGTCTCTTCCTCTACTTTTGTCATGGTGACCACACATCACAGCTGCTTTGGTTTCTATAGAAGCAGGTGTTTCCTAGGCAAGGGAGCTGGGAGGATTGGTCTAAAGACCCCTTTCCTGTTGGTCTCTTATTTCAAGAATGGAGAGGAAAAGTTCTTCTGGTCTCCAGGAAATGAGGGAGCAGAGTCAACCTGTAGGATCCTAAGATGCCCTGACTTCTCTTATAGTCCCCATGGGATGCAGAAATGCTCTACTCCTCTCGTATTCTCTGACTTGGTCCTCCACATGCAAGATGCCCCCTGAGCTCTCCTCCAGGGGTGTATTGGTGTCCAGCCTGAGGACTCCATATTTCCTGTGTTTTGTAGGGAATGGGCCTATAAATCCCTAAGAAACCAGTTAAATATGCTTGTCACTCCTATCCAGGAAGAGGTGTAGTTGTTTCTTTGTAACCAGCGCATGTATGACTTCAGCCACCTCTTTTGTCTGCTCCTTTTGGACTGGATTTCACTTAAGCAGGATGTTTGCCTCTGTCGGGCCGGATTGTGTGATGTCAATAGGTTGTGGTCCCAGCTCTGTTCTAGCTTGTACAATCTTATACAATCACCATAAGGGTTGTTGTCTACACAATTATGCCATTTGCTTAGAATTCATTTAATAAAAAGAAAATAAAGGAACATAGCTCATTGTCACACAGGTCACCAACACCATCTCTCCACTCTTCTCCCACTTCCTGTGTTGACGACTCAAGCCACATCTTCATTGTATGTCAAGGACACTGGGAGAAGAAGGAAGTTGCAAGATTAACTGGGAAGGTCTTTGGAGGGAATGATCCCTCCTTTCTCTCCCTATTTGCAGTCTCTTACTGTAAAACCCTTTTGTGATTACCCTGTGCCCTCAATCCACAGCTTGATAATCCCAATGAGCTGTGATGGTGCTCCACCTTGACAGACATTAGAATCACCTGGGTAACGGGCCTCTGCTCATGCTTGTGGGGAACATCTTGATTAAGTGATGAAGGAAGGTTCATCTTACTCACAAGCAGTACAGCTCCCTGGGCAGAGGATCCTGGACTGTGTGCGAAGGAGGAAGGAAGTGAGCACTGGCTCAGCTTCATCCTCTGTCTGCCCCTTGACTGCGGATGTAGCAGAACCAACTGCTGCAAGCTCTTGCAGTCTTGACTTCCCACCCATCACAGACTGTACCCTGAACTGTGAGCCAGAATGCAGGCTTCTCTAGAGAGTTGCTTTCATCAGAGTATTTAACGTTTATCCCAGTGTCTATCTCCTAATAAATATTTGATATGTGCAATTGTGAAGCACCCATTTTGTGAAGACCCCAGGATTTATACCGGATGTAACTTCTTGGTGTTCTTGACAATTCAAAAAAGAGACTGGTTTGGGTTAAGCGCTGTTTTAACCAAAGGATACTGGCTATACATCATCATCATCACTATTGGCACCAGAAAAAATTTAAATTATCTTATAGTAAGGTCATCTTTGATTTTTACCATAGAATTTTCTTGGTTTTATGCTTTAACTAATCATGTTTTCTTACATTTTTCTTCAAAGTATTCCACTTTCCTTTTCATTTCCACAATCTGTCTCCTGGAAATCACGGATCTTTTCATTTATCAACTCAGAATGTTGTTCTAACAATCCCAGGAGCCTCCGTCTCTTCTTCCCCTTTTCAATGAGTATCTCCACAAGTTTGGTTCAGATGGCCCAACATAAAGGAACTGCTTAGAAGTTCTCAGTGGCTTCCCATCTGGGATAAAATACAAATCCAAGATTCTCTTCCCTGTTGCCTGAGTCCAGCTGACTCTTTCCTTTCCCTTCCTTGTCTCCATTATAAACTATGCAGCGGGATCACCAGGATACGTTGCCATTGGTCCCTGAGAACCCTCTTTGTAAAGGTCATCCCATCATGTTTTAGATCCAAGAGGACAGCAGTTCTATGGCAGCTTGCCTCACTGGTAGACACCCTCCAAAACTGGACATGCTCAGTGCTGCTGTTTCAGGACTGGAGGAGAATGTTTTCACATCCCAGGGCCCTAAGACTTATGTGGACTAGTACATGTAGCAGCGTTTATTCCGCCCCTGAAGTGGAGCAGCCTTCAGCTTTCTGGAGAGTGTGAGACCTGTGCTTGGAGGTAGACAAGCTGGAGAAACCACCTTTGGGCCATCTTCTCTGGAGTCCAGAGCATGGGTGCTCACTAGCTCTTCAAAGTGTTTCTCAAAGCAGTTTGGCTCTATTTGTAGTTACTTTAAAGATGTTGAGAGCACTGTATGGTGTATTGTCTTGTATTTTCTTTATTAGAACCTACAGAATATTTTCCCCTCTTATCTTGGACCAGCAATCATTAGAATTCTGGTAAACTGTGACTTCTGTATCTTCCTTTGCATATATCTCTGAGTTGGTGCCCCATAACCCAATTGTTTAGAGGGTTACTTATAGCAAATGTATAGACATGCAGTGTCAGGGAGGGGGTTTCTTTCTGGGCTTTAGCTCACTTTTTTCTGCCTTTTATCCAAATCTACTCTGATCTGGCCTGTCTTGACTTGTGTCTTGAATTTTTGACGACAATCTTGAAGAGTTAAGTGGACTCTAAATTCACCTTTAAGTGCATATATGTAAATTGATAGCTAAGAAACTAAGTATTTGTGTGAAGAAATATAACTCAAAGTTATTTCCCAGTGTCATAGTTTAAGGAAATGTGTAAAGGAAAACTTCATTCTCCTAGGTTTGAGCCTTTCTTCCTGGTAGCTTAAATAATGGCATAAGACTTGAGGGAAACAACTTTTGAGAGAAAAACAAATATAAAAATGGCTTATAGACCAAGGTAACCAAACAATCAATGATCTAATCTCTTATACACAGTGTCGCTTTCATTTGGCACTGGGGATCAGGTCAGGCCTTCAGATTAAGGCCTGTGTGAGGTCATGTTGTAGCAACAATCTCTGCTGCTAATTACAGTCACAAGCTCTGTGTGGGACCATTGTGACCAGAAGCAAGCTTTTATTTAAATATTTGTGCACTTATTTTTATTTATTTTATCCAAAAGGAATATTTATAATTCAGATGAACTCTTTTTTAACCCAATGTGATTTCAGAAGATTTTAAATCAATAAGGCATACACACGCATACAACGGGGGAATTAACCAAAATTTCTGAGTTCTCTTAAAAAACAGAAGTTGTTTCAGAGAGTTAAGTGTGAAAGAAACACAAGAAAGTACGCTCTGCCCCCTCACCAACCCCACATGGTGCCAACAGAAAACTGCTAGACAAACAGGAAAAATGTGGGGATTTATTGTCAAAAAGACACCTGAGATGTGGGCACATAGCTTGCTCATGAGAGAGATGATTTCCATCCAAATGCCATTCACAATCTGACTGCTGCATATTGCCCTTGGTGGCAGAAAATGAACATAGCTGGAGCCGAAGGTATAAACCTCCTGATTAGTGTTTTGACTGACACACAATTGTGACATAGTGATATTGTGGTAAGAATTCTAAGAAATGGGTACTGAAGAGCAGGGGAAGAAGTACTTTCCTAGTATGCACAAGGTCTCATGCTCGATTCCCCAGTCCTATAAAAATAATAAGAAGAAATGCACTCTGGGAAAATATAGCACTTAAATCTATCTGCCAGCATTTTGTCATGCATTTGGCTGATACAATTTGATTATAAGCATAATATTGAATTAACCATTTCATTAACTAATTCAGTTGAATTAACAATTCATAGTATGAGTTGATTTTATCAATGTGTAACATCTATTCTCTCTCTCTCTGTAGTCAGAGGCTACTTATTCCTTCCTGGCCACCCAGACCTGAAATAATCATACAGAAACTGTATTAATTGTGATATTGTTTGGCCAATAGCTTAAGTGTATTTCTAACTAGCTCTTACATCTTAAATTAACCCATTCCTATTAGTTTTTATTTTACCATGAGACTCGTGGTTTACTGGTTCCAATGCACAGGTGTCTGTCTCCTTTGGCAGCTACATGGTGTCTCCCTGACTCTGCCTACTCTCTCTATATATCAGATTTCCCACCTGGCTATACTGTGCCTTGCTATAGGCCTAAAGCAGATTCTTTATTAACCAGTGGTAATAAAACATATTTACAGCATACATCACCTCCCCTTTTCTGTCTAAATAAAAAGGAAGGTTTTAACTTTAACATAGTAAAATTACATATAACAAAAAGGTATCAAGCAAGAATTACAGTTATAATATTTATATCTACTTTATCTTTTAGCATAACTAAGGAAAGCTATAATTATAACTATCTATTCTTCAACTCCATCAAAGACCCCAGAAGGATATAATCCCTAAATAAACAGGAAATGCATTGTAAGCAACCTCCAAAACTCTAGAATTGACAGGGACATCTCTCTGCCTGGATAGTTACCCAAAGTTCTTCTGTATTGTTGCAACATCCATCTTCAGCCTATAGGCCCATAGCATCCAGCAGACTTTTCAATGAAGCAGGAAATTTGAAGATCTCTTATGCCTTGTACTGGCAAAGTTTATCAGTTGCTTTCTTTTATGTCCTGGAAAATGTCTGGCAGTTCTGTCATGAAACAGAACCCTGAAGGACTGTCTCACCTTCTTTAGGCAAGTTCAGCAGTCATTTTTCTGTGGGTCCTGCATGTCCAGTTCACACAGCATACCATCAAGCAGTACAGCAAGAACAGCTTCTTGCCCAAATGACTAACCAACTTCATAAGGAGCCTCTTCAATGCCCATCTTCCTCTTGAAGTAGATTGGTATTTCAAGTAGTAGATGAGTCTCATTATCTTGAAAAGTCCTACATTCTTAAAACATTTTAAATTCCATATTCTGTTATTCTTTAAAGGTTTGAAGAATAACTATCCATCTGAAATATATCTCTGTACATCTAGAAAA
>LOEQ01006460.1:36044-47170 GCA_001685075.1 Bramus lutescens | reverse complement strand
CCCTGTGATTAGATGATCTATATATTACACTGCACACCACCCCTGTGATTAGATAATCTATATATTACACTGCACACCACCCCTGTGATTGGATGATCTATATATTACACTGCACACCACCCCTGTGATTAGATGATCTATATATTACCCTGCGCACCACCCCTGTGATTGGATGATCTATATCACACTGCACACCACCCTTGTGATTAGATGATCTATATATTACACTGCACACCATCCTTGTGATTAGATGATCTATATATTACACTGCACACCACCCCCTGTGTTTAGATGATCTGTATAGCTTGCTGTGCTGAGAACACAGCACGTTGGTTACTGTATTCATTAGTTATGATCTTTAAGCCCAAGCCCAGAGTGCATATCATTAGTCTAGGATGCTTGGGACACTATTTAGGATGGAGTAGAGATAAAAAGCTTTTTTAATTGAAGCAATAAGTTAGAAGACAGTTCAATGTAGGGCCTAATCTGTTTGGGGCTGTTATAGCATCTGAAACTGTGTAATTCATAATCAACAAAAGTTTATTTTTCAGAGCTTCTGGAGGGTAAGAAGTCCAGGAGAAGGCAGTAGTGTGAGAGGAGCATTGTCTTGCTCTCTAGAGGGGTAGAGGAGTAGAAGGCTTCACATGACAAGAGACACGGTCAGAGGATGGAAGCTGAATTCATTCTTCTACAGTGAACATTCTATCCCCAAATAGCATAAGATTTTTATGAGGACAGAGCTTTTATGACTTAATCATCCTTGGAGGTCCCATTTCTCAGCCCGATTGGGCCAAGGAGTAATCTTCCAACATGGTCTGGAATATTCAAATAGTGTAAAGAAATTCTGATAAGTGAGAAATGTAGATCAAGCTCCCAGGCGATGCTCTTTGACTGCTTCAGAGCTTTCCCATGTGGCAGCCTTAGCTGCTCATATCCTGAGGCTGGCAGGTGGAGAGGACCGGGGACAAAAGGTGCTCATTCCCGCAATACAGAATTAGCAAAAGTGAAGGCAGAATGCCTCTTTCCTTCTGGGTTTGCCTCAAACAAATGATTGCATCCTAAGAGCTGGTTTCTCTGGGTGGTAGGAGTCTGGAAGAACATTTTGCAGTTTCTGTTTGTTGTGTGCTGTTCCTCTCCCATTCCAGGTGGTGCAGAAAACCCAAGATGTGTGGTTGAGGAGCTTGCCCAGATTCTGCTCTAGAAATGCCAGTTCCTGTGCTTGGGCACTTCCCAGGCACAGCCACCTACTAACACAGCCCCCTTAGCTCTTTGCACCCTGAAACCCTCACCTTAACCCTTCCATTAAGCATTTCTTACGTTTCAAGTTCCTTCCCCTCTCTATTGCTGCTTCTAATTCCTTTTCATACTTACATTTCTTACTTCATCCCTAAAAGTATTTATGATAGTAGTCAAACAGACTCATGGCCAGGCACATCCAGATTGAAAATAAAATAAATAAAGATATCAGGTGATGGGGGAAGGGTGAAAAGTTACATGAGGATAAGGGTAATATGGTCTACGGTGTGGTCCTCTGAGCCCTGGAGTCCGCTGAATTTGCTTCAGAGTTTCTTGTTTGACAAAATGGAGGCAGACATGAAAATAATTATGTGATTCCCATTCAAAACTGAGAACAACTTGTTTATAAAGGTTTCTCTTTCCTGGTCACTGGGACTTGAAGAATAAACCCTCGCAGTAAAAGGCTTAGAATTAAAACTGGTGTCATGGTGGTTCCATGACGCTTTCCTGAACAGATAAGACTAATCAATTATAGACTGTTTTTTAATTTTGCATTAGTATATGGGAAACGTTGGTCATGGGTTGCTTTATAGAAAATGTAATTGAGCACCAAGGCATCAGCCTGACAGTCCAGAGTGTATATGGAGATGCATGCTTGTGCATGAGTGTGCATAGATGCATGTGACATCTATGTAAGTCAGGGTGAGGCTCTGTTCCTCTTACTGTCCCATCTTGAAAATTTCCAAATGGCAGGGAAATGGAAGATGTGGATCTATCTTTAATTTGACAGATGTTTGCATGTGCTTTGCATATCATTAAGAGTCAAAACAACTGGCAAACTCCAGTACCAAGAGTGGCTACAATTTTACTTTCCACTTCAAAACCCAGTCCCACACAGTCTCACGGTGTAACATCAGCTCACGGTGGCCATAGGGAACATAGGCCTCTCTTACTGCCATCCACAGTTTTAGGGTAAATTCATTGAAATTTGCCAATAACCATTGCCTAACTTCATTGTTACCACAATGATAATGCCAGTTTTGTAATGTTTCAAGAAAACGCCAAATAGCATGAAGAAAAAGAAGAGAAATTGAAAATATCCCTCAAAATAAGCAGGGTGGTATATTTTTAGAGGTAAATAATTTAATCATCCCACAACCTAGCCTCCAAATCTGTTCTAGGCTCATCTAATAGCCACTGTTCTTCCTGTTCTTCTACTAGGCTACCCCTATTTTTTTCTATCCCAAGATGTTTCTAAAAAAACACCTGAAACTTTCTCAATAATGGGTTCTCAATGAAAACCAAGCCCATGACAGGCAAGGCTGGAATGAAGAGCCCAAACTCTGCCAGCACAATTGCAGTCCCTTACCTAATCTCTTAGACCATGATTATGCAATTTAGTCACCCAAGTGTGCTTGCTCAGCCCACAGCAACAGTGTCTGTTTCTGTCTTCTTCATTTGAAAATTGCCTCTCTGTGGGCTGAATGTGCTCCGGATTTTAACATTTGTTTTGAGCCCACATCTGCCCACTTGTCCTGGAGGCAAAGCTGTTTGCACAGCACTTGGTTGAAAGTGAGCGCGCCAAAGAAAGCACGTCCCCACAGTGTGTCTTCTTCTGTGGGTGTGTGTTAGCTTGTTCTGTAAGCTTGTTCCTGCTCTTTCAGGATGTTGTAGTCCTATCAAGTTCTCTCAGTCAAATTTTTTAAATAAAATTTGATGTATTGCAGATTAAAGTTTTCTTCCTCTCCTCAAATGAATGAATATGTGCCTGAACTAAACCAAGGATGTACATTTGATATTCTGCTCTGCCTTGCACAACAGATGCTTCCCATTACTGAACTTTGAAGGAGCTATTTAGAAAATAATAAAACTAACAGCTAAGCACTGGTGGTGGGTTTTTTTATATGCATCTTGCCAGCTTTACTGTAATTATGTCATTTAAGAAAAGATTTTAACCACTTCCTTTCTGCAGCCCTATTGAGTTTCAAGAGATCAAAATCATGGCTGTATTTCTAAGGGAGTAAATAAGATGCAAGTTTAAAAATAGCTTTACATGAAATCATTATGAGTTCTAGAATATTTGTTGAGTAAAATCATGAATGGAAAGAAAAGGGAAGCAGCTTAGCAGACCAAGATAATACACAGTTAGTGGAAATGGCACTGAAATTTAATCAATGGGAGTCAATTGAGGACAAGCAAAGAAGGGTCTGTTAAACATAATTTAATTTTTGGTTCTACTATTCTACCTTTGGAATAGTAAATGTTACTGTTTTGCCTGTATAAGAAGCTGAGGGATGGTATCTAGAAGCACCATTCCAATAGCCCTATTAATGGTCCAGAAAGACAAGCCTCATTCTTGGGATATCAGCTGTCACACAGAGATTCAGATCATCTTAAACTCTCCACAGTTCATTGAAGAAATTTTTATCTGAGCTGTAGTCTAGAGGCAAAGTTTTCACAAAACCTGTCAGAAAGAAATTTCACTTGCTTCCTTCCTAGTAGTGTGTAGCTTTCCTCAGAGCTCGTCAATACACCTTTCCAGGAAGGGAGAGGATTGCTGTATAGCTGTGTTGCCCACAGCTATAGTTACTGGCCATTGGTGGCTACTAAGCCTTGACTAGTGCTAGTGGGGAGTTAAAATAGAACTTCAATTTTAGGTCATATCAATTTGTCATTCAGCCATGTTTGGTTATGGCTACCACGCTGGGGAATGCATCTCTAGATCGGAAGGAACCCCTCTCCCTTCCTTAAGGCACAACCTAGACAAAGAAGAAATTGTATTGTTGATTCCAATTTATTTTCTAATCTGAAAAGGTTCATTTTTCTCTATTCCAAGAAACAGCCATTCTGAAATACAGGAGATCATTGCATAGTTCCTGTTCTTCTTAACCTCCAGTTGCACTGGATAGAGAGGCTGGCCAAGGTTAGCCCGCAAGTTCAACAAGACAGTAGGTCTTAAGCCTAGCTTGTGTAGATCAGGATTTCAGTTACATTCTTAAAGTTCTGCTGAGATGAATGACTTCCAAGCAAGCACTTTTAATGTGTAAACCAACACAAAATGCTTATTATCAGTATAGTATTGCCAAGGTACTCTCAAACTCACAGCCTGGGTGACATTGTGTTTTCCAGCAGCTGTCCTGGAGTCTGCGCCAGCTGACCGAGCAGGAGACTCCACAGAACTGTCACCTTGCAGATCCCCCTCCACTCCCCGGCACCTCCGATATCGCCAGCCTGGAGGTAAGGGCTCAAATACAGATTCAGAAACAGAAAAGGCATCTTGAGCTTTAGATCAGTGCATTGCTTAGTCTTGGTTATAAAGACTAACTAGAAGCAGGTAAGGCTGCGTGGGTTCAAGGAGTAGACGTAACGATGATTAGGAAGCCTACCTTCAGTCTGGCCAGTGTTGCTGGGCCTATTATTGTGCTGTGGACTGCACAGAAAACACAATGAAATGTATGTCATTGGGGATGGCTAGTTGAGGGAGCTGCTTCCTTACCCCGAGTCCCTGTGTAAGCTGTATAAGCAGACTTGAGGGACCCTTATTAGAAATTCTTATTTCATATAAAATAAGGCTCAGCTGAATAGGATCCTATTATTATTAGTGGTAGAACTTGATACTTTTTTCAGTATACAGTTATAAAAATTATGACAAATGATTCCATAGTTTGTTTAGAAACACAACAAATATCTGTGAATTAGAGGAGAAACGACTCAAAAAGCAGAAATATTTTACCACCCCATTTTCTGTCCTTACTGCTCAAATAAATATTTTGAAATCAGGGTTGCCTTGAAATGTCTCCTTCTCCCAACACCTCCCAGAGCTGATTATATCAAGCCAGAAGAGAAAATTATGAAACCAGATTCACTCCAGATAAGCCAAGCAAAACACAGATGTCGTTATTTTTTCTGTGGCCCTCAGGCTTCATCTAAGGCAAGTCAGAAAAGATGAAAGCCATGACTCCAGGAGGTTACTGCACTTGTGGCCCCAGACACTCTATAGAGGCTATCATTTTCAGCCTTTGTCTCTGAGAGCCACAAGAAAAGGGATTGGCCACATCTCAGTCCCTGGGGTCAGATTCCTTGCCATTTAGGTAGTCCTGGCAATTGAAGGCAGCTTTCTAGGCTTTTCTATCTTGTCACATGACTACAGCAGAAGCAGCTCAGTCTCTCTCTATTCCTAATGCCCTGGCCAATGCAGGACCTGGCACCTCCCTTGGTCACATGGACTTCCTTAGGTTCATTGCCTCCTGGAAGAAACTGTAATCAAGGCCCATGGGAGACTGATGAGAGTTAAATACTGCTAGCCCTGTTACTATTAGAGCTTTGTTCTGTAGTTTTATATTCATATGTGTCTTCACATTAAAATTTTAATTTGTGTAAAGATTTATTTTTTTTTACCTACCATGAAGACTTGAGAACACAGGGAGTAACATAAAACCTGGGATAAAATAGTGGCTACAAATAATAGAATGTCTTATAGTTTCTTAGTGTCTAGCCAATATTCTGCTTGTTCACTAAGATATTTATAACTTCATGTTTGGGAATAGTATGAAACTTTTTGCTTCATCTATATATCTACCCATTTCCAGTCCATTAATAACCTATACATTCATTCATCTATCTGTCTATCCTATATATCATCTAATCTGTCTGTATGTTGTCTGTTGTCTGTTGTGTATATACCAATCATCTATCTGTCCATCCTATATATCATCTAATCTGTCTGTCTGTCTGTTGTCTATATACCAGTCATCTATCTGTCCATCCTGTATATCACCTAATCTGTCTGTCTGTTGTCTATATACCAGTCGTCTATCTGTCCATCCTGTATATCACCTAATCTGTCTGTCTGTCTGTTGTCTATATACCAATAGTCTATCCGTCCACCTTATTTACTAACCATCTAGTCACTTATTTATGCACATCAAAATTCAGAATCAAGCTTTTCAGATCAGAATAATATCACACCATATTTACTAAAATCCTGAGAGGGAACAGTGGTGTTGGAACTGCATTAGCGTTAGGAAATACTATGTGACTATTATAGGCTGAGATGTGAAAGTGGCTGCAGGGGCTGCTTATTATAGCCTTTCAATTCAAAAAATAAATGTTTGAAATTGCACTTATTTAGTTAAGGGTTAGCACACATATATGTGCCATGGCATGCATGTGGTAATCAGAGCACAACCTGCAGGAGCTAGCTGGCTCTGTCACTGCCTGTGGATCCTTGGGCACTGAACACAGATTTAGATTAACAGGCTTGGCAGCAAGCAACTTTGAAAAAGTGTGTGTGGTGTTGTGTGTGTGTGGTGTGTATATGCTGTGGCATCTGTGTGTATGTGATGTGTGGTGTGTGTATATGTGTGGGGTGTGTGTATATACAGCTTATGCATGCATATGTGGAGGCTAAAGGTGGATGTTGGGTATCTTTCTCTATCCTCTCCACCTTTTCTTTTGAGTTCTTGCTGAACCTAAAGCTCACAATTCACTGGACTGGGTGACTGCATGGTTCTGGGGCTCTGCCTGTCCCTATCTCTCAGTGCTGGGATTACAGGTGTGGCTGCCAGGCTGGCTTCTGTGAGTGGTGCAGATCTTAACTCCGCTCATGATGTTAATCAGCAAGCACTTTACCCACAGAGTCAACCCAGCCCTGCATCCTTTCAGTTTTAAATGGGATGCGCTTAATTCATCCTTACGGTGGGATGGGACCAAACCAAAGGCCTCACACATGTTTAACAAGCATTCCACCATTAACTGATGAAGAACTTGTCCTGAAAGCATGATGGGGAGTCTTAAAATCGTCTTATTTTGAAATAGAATTCGTATACTACAAAATTTTTCCTTCTTTTCAAAGTATGTAGTTCATTGTATTTTACATACTCAAAAGGCCAGGCAGCGATAACCACAGTTCAATTTTAGAACATTTTCAATACCCTAGAAGAAATCCTATAGTCATCAACAAACTCTCCCATTTGTATCTGCTCCTGGTAACTGCTGTCTATGATCTCTAGGTGTGGATTCATTATAGACTTCTACAAAAAGAGAATCATTACATGGGGGCCTTCATAATTGGCCTTTTCATCTATTGTAGTGCTTTTTTGACTTATCCATTGTATAGTATGTGTCAAAATGAATTCCTTTCTATGATGGAATAATATTATCTTTTTAAAAATCTAATTTTTTTCAGCTGATGGACATTTGGGTGTTTCTAGTTTTGGCAGTGTGAATATGATGGACTAGTTTTTGCATGAATATATGATTTTTTTTCTTGTGTGCCTAGAATGGAATTGCTGGTGTGTAATCTCATGATTTGCCTCTTAGCAGGGATGTCATGGGGTCTTTTGCTCAGCCCTTCATCCAGGACAGGTATTAAAATGAGAATATTCACTGCAGAATATTATCTCTGTGCCTCACCATCCATTTAATTTTTCTTTAAATGACCAGGACAGGTAGCCGACAGCCCCCACTGCTCTGTTTCCCCTGCTTCTGCATTTGCAATTGCCACGGCTGCAGCAGGACATGGGAGTCCACCAGGTGAGTCCCCTGACTGAAGTGGGTGCTAGAATCCACTGAACCAGTGGCCTTTGATGCCAGGGTCTTGATGACTGGGGATAAGAAACCTCGAGGTTATTATATTAAATAAAATAAGCCAGGTACAAAAAGATAAACACTGCATGATGTCAAATATGATCTAAAACAGCTGAACTCCTGGAGTCAGAAAACAGAGTGGAGTGCTCTAGGGACCAGGGTAAAGCACGGGGAGAATGGGAGACACTAGTTACAACGGTTCAGCTACATAGGAAGATAAGTTCCGGGTTATGACAATAATGCCATATTAATACTTGAAAATCTTGAGGGCATATCTTAAATGCCATTATATCAAAAAGTGAGTAACAGGTATAATAAATAATTTGGTTTAATCACTCCGTTACGTTCATACATACATACATACATGCATACATACAGACTTATATGCATCACGTCATGTCTAAAGACATCAATAAAAATGAGTAACTAAAAATAAAACTACGCGGTACAATAAAAAATGCATACCGTTAGGTGAGCCTCACTCGGGAGGTCTTTGGGTCAGGCTTCTGAAGAACTCTGTGTCTAAGAAGGGTGTGCCACCTTTCCAGTGTTGTTTTATGCTCCTCTTCAGCCTTTGTGCTCCATGGCTAAGACACGCGTCCTCCCCCAGAGTATGAAGCATGAGCTTAGATGTAGGAGCCTTGTAGAGTGGGAGCCTCAGGTCACCTGACTGATCCAGGATTCCTTCTGAATGGCTGCCAGGTGGACCTCAGGACAAAGAAAATACAGTAAAAATAATAAAAAATAAATTCCTAGTGCTTTAATAGGTGAAAGCTACATTTATTATTGATGCCTTTCCCTCGCAGAGAGCATGATAGTAAAATAAATCTGTAATTGATTTCAGGAGACCAATTGTTGTGTCTTTGTGTAATCTTTTTGTCATACTTTTAAAATATTTTAATTCTTCTCTCATATATTACATCCAGACCACAGTTTCCCCCCTTCCCTTCCTCCAGTCTCTTCCCCCATTCTTCTCCATTTTCCCTCTCCCCCAGACCCATCCCCTCCCCCTCCCCCCTCAGAAAAGAGCAGGCCTCCCAGGGACATCCACCAGACATGGCATAACAAGCTACAGTAAGCACATACCATCACATCAAGGCTGGGCAAGGTGAACCAGTAGAAGAAGGAGGATCCTACAAGCAAGCAAAAGAGTCAGACACAGCCTCCACTCCAAACGTTAAGAATCTCTCACACACACACCAAGCTACTTAGGCACAGCATATATGCAGGGGACCTAGTCCAGAGCCCTACAGGCTCCCTGATTTCTGCAAGTCCCTGGAGTCCTGGTCAGTTGGGACCTTGTGGTGTCCCCATCCCTCTAGTTTCTCTGATCCTTCCTCCTCTCCTCCACAGGACTCTCCGATTTCTGCCTGTGGCTCTTTGCATCTGCTCCCATTAGTTGTTGGATGAAGCCTTTCTGGTCTCTTTGATGAGGATTCTGCTAGACTCTGGCCTCAGAACCCTCTGCCGGCAGGATGAACTGTAGGCCAAGGTTTTGCGGCTGGATTAGTATCCCAGTCCCTCTACTTGAGACCTTACATGGTTACAGAAGATGGCCAGTTCAGGCTCCAAGTCCCCCATTACTAGAAGTCTTTGCTAGGGTTATTCTCATAGATTCCGTGGACTTTCCATTGGACTAGGTTTTCACCTTACCCCTTAAATGCCCCCCAGTTCCAGTCATTTCTCCCAGTATTTTCTCCCTCCTTCCCCAGCCCGATCCTTCCTGTTCCTACCCCTACCCTCTTCTAGTCCACCTGAGAAATCTTTTCTATTTCCCCTTCCCATGGAGATCCTTGCATCCCTTCTTAAGACCTCCTTGTTGCTTGTCTCTGGATCTGTGGGTCTTAGCATGATTATCTTTTACTTTACAGCTAATATTCACCTATACGTGGGTACATATCACATTTGTCTTTCTGAACCTGGGTTACCTCACTCAGAATGTTTTTTTTCTAGCTCCATCCATTTGCCTGGAAGTTTCATGATGTCATTGTTTTTTTTAACAGCTCAGTAGTACTCCATTATGTAAATGTATCACATTTTCTTTATCTATTCTTCAGTTGATGGACAATCTAGGTGTTTCCAGGTTCTGGATATTATAAATAAAGCTGCTATGAACACAGTTAAGCAAGTGTGATAGGATGGATCATCCTTTGGATATATACCCAGGAGTGGTACAGCTTGGTCTTGAGGATTCCCAATCTTCTGAGAAATCACCGTATCAATTTCCAAAGTAGCTATACAAGTTTTCACTCCCACCAGCAAGGGAGGGGTGTTCCTGTTATTCCACATCCTCTCCAACATGAGCTGCCATTAGTGTTTTTGTTCTTAGCCATTCTGACAGGTGTGAGAGTCATTTTGATTTGCATTACCCTAACAGCTAAGGATGTCGAACATTTCTTTTAGTGTTTCTTGGCCATTTGAGATTCCTCTGTTGAGAATTCTCTGTTTAGATCTGTATTTGTGGCTATTGTGAAAGGTGTTGTTTCCCTGATTTCTTTCTCAATCTGCTTGTCATTTGTATATAGGAGGGCTATTGATTTTTGTGAGTTAATCTTTTTCTAGCCACTTTGCTGAAGGTGTTTACCAACTGTAGGAGTTGCCTATTAGAATTTTTGGGATCACTTATGTATAATACCATACCATCTGTGAATAGTGATACTTTGAATTTTTCCTTTCCAATTTATATCCTTTTGATCTCTTTTAGTTGTCTTGCTGCGCTAGCTGACTTCAAATATTATATTGAATAGGTATGGATAGAGTGAACAACCTTGTCTTGTTACTGCTGTGGGAAGGCATATTACTGGTTTTAGTGCAATTGCTATGAGTTTCTTTCCAATTAATCTGATGTTGGCTATAGGCTTGCAGTTTAGTTTCTAAGATTTTGTAGGTTTTCTGTTATTTCTGTTGTTGACATCCAGCTTTAATTTGTGGTAATCTGATAGAATACAGGGGGTAATTTTTGTTTTTATTCAATTTATTTGTTTCCATTATTTCCATTTATGTTTAAAAACCACTTCTGAGTGAGTACATATGATATTTGTCTTTCTAGGTCTAGGTTACCTCACTCAATATGTTGTTTTCTAAATCTATCTATTTGCTTGCAAATTTCAAGATGTCATTATTTTTTCTGCTGTGTAGTACTCCATTGAGCAAATGTACCACATTTTCCTTATCCATTCTTCGGCCGAGGGGCACTTAAGTTGTTTTCATGTTCTGGCTATGACAGGCAATGCTGCTATGAACATAGTTGAGCACATGTCCTTGTGGCACGATTGAGCATTTTTTTTGGTTTATACCCAAAA
>LOEQ01006460.1:1473-23953 GCA_001685075.1 Bramus lutescens | reverse complement strand
TATTATTCTGTCCCATATCATGGCTCTTGACATGAGACAGAAATTCTGGGATATTTCTTACCAACTGGCTTGGAGTTGGGGGTCGGGTGCCAATTAATGGGCGTGGTTGACCGGTAAGCTAGAATTAACCAGACCAGCTCAATACAACAGATTTAGTTTAATAATTGGAAAATAGGGAAACTCACACGACCGGGGTCCAGCTCTCAGAGAAGAGAGCGAGCGCACCTGGATGTCCAGGTTTATCTTCCCTGGCCCCAGGAGGCCACGCCCTAGCCAAATGTGATTGGCTGAACTTCCCCATCATTTGTGAACTGAAAAAGTTCCTTCAAGCCTTTGTTGGATGTGGGAGCTGGATAATAGTGATGATATGGACACTGCTTATGTTTTTGCAGTGATTGTGTAAACATATGAGTGGCCCATGTAACCCACCCAACAGAATAATAGTCCAATGAGCTATGTACACAACCTGTTATCATTCTGACTTTGAAAATAGATCATTCACATTTGCACAGGTCTGTTATTCATTGCATACATTTGAACTGAAAGCATATAGAGTGGCTTTCTTTTCCATTTATACTCTTTCATGCACTCATGATGAGTTCAGAACAGCTCTTTATTTTCTGCTAAAATATTCCTTTTTTGGAACATATTTTCTATTTTCCTTTTAAAATGTTTTAAAAACTCTTCATTTTATCCAAAACAATGAGTTAAAATTTAGGGGATAAGAGATTAGACTCTTTGGTGCATAATTTTAAATAAAAATACTAACATTTCTGTTAATGGAAACAGAGAGCATTAGCAAGCCAAGCTCAAATTAATCATGATCTCAAGTTTTATTTTTAAGTAAACCTGTACACACACACACACCTTCCTGGAATTAGAATTGTGGAATTAAAAAGTTGCATCTTTCACTGGTATGAATGCAATCCTGAGCCTGTAGACCATCTAAGAATGCTCATGGCTGGTGGCCCTTATATTTTCTTCTTGGAAAGGGGTCACAGGCCAAGCTTGGCCATACATGGTATCCACTGTTGCTGATCACGTGTCTTCTCTGCACCTCCCAAGCAGACACACACCCTTACTGCAGAAGCCTGGGCACCTTCTTTCTGGACTGAGCTGCACTGCCAAGTCCTCCTTCTGTGTGCAGACCTTTCCCAGGCTCTGCATAGACGATTCTCTCACTGGTGCTGCTCCAAAGAGCTACAAAGCAAGCTGACTGTGCCTCACGATGCTTAATCGCTGTTTGATTACCTCACCCTTCCATCTGTGCAGGGCCAGAAAAGTAGCCCGGAAGCTGGCACAGATCTACGGGGACAGCCACAGCTCAGCTCCTGCTGTGCATGAAACATTACAAGTGTCAGATGTTCTTTCTCTTTTTGTTTTGGGGTCTTTTTTTTTTTGAAACGCCGGAAACGTGGATATTTTTGTGAGCTCTTCTGTTTTTTAGACATTGAAAATGAATACATATTCTTTATAAACACAGTTCTAGCCAAACAAAACCCTTTTGTGGGCCATGCTCGAAATGGCTGCAGGCCATTGATGGTTTGACCTTAAGTTTACAGTAATCTCTAACAGCTGGAGTTGAGGGTTATTGATGGTTAGATTTGCTGAGTACCCCCCAGATGTTATTAAGAGATTCTTGACTCTCTTTATTGCGTCCCTTGCCCAGCTTTTGACTGCCTTTTGCTGGCCTGTTTCCAGTGAGTTGTCTCCATCCTCTTCTCTGCTGGGTTTGGCCACATTTGCTTTCAGAGGGCAACAACCCACGCTCGAGGACTCGGGAGCCAACTCATTGTCACTGTGCCATCTCCCTGTCTTACAGATGATGCTGAAGTGTGAGAAGAGAGGTGGCAAAGAGCTTTGCCCAGGCTCCCAGTTGCTGAGATGGAGACTCAGTGATGTGACCTAGTCACTGTCTCCCTGCCTTGATATTGCCACTAATTCCATATTAACTGCAAAAGAGTAGGAGCTCAAGGAACTTGGAATATGTAGTTTGTCTCCACTCTCACGTCTGTGTCTGTGCACAAAATACTCCTCTTCCATCTTCTCATCTCTGCAGGTACTTGCAGCATCCCCGAAGGGGCAGATACAGCAATGTGGGGAGTAGGGAGAGATGGGCTCAGGAGAAATTGGTAACCAAACGGTTGGTCTTTGGTTGGTGGGAGTTGACCTTGAAGGAGCAGTACTTCCTTTACAGGCAGAAAACCAGGGCCTTGTTGCAATGATAGGATCTAGTCAGAGGAAGCCTTTATGTCTGTATTGAGGATAGGATTACATTTACAGTAAGATATTGATTTCTGTCAATTAAGTTAATACCACACATGTACGCTGACATGCTTTCAGGATCTGTGAGAACATTCAGCCTTCTTTAAGTGGCTTATAAAGCCATAAGAGAGGCAAAGCAGCTGGTCCTTTGGCCGTGTTTATATTACAAGCTAAAGCTGAAACTGCTGGCAAGAGTCAAATGTTGATTTTCTGTTTCAGAACCAGAGGCTGAACATCATGTAGATGTCTCATTGTACCACATCACAGTGGTGCTGGTGTGGGAGAACATCTAGGGGACTCCCAAATACACCTGCCCCCTGGGGTTCTGAGAAGTCTGCTAGAGGGGGAGAGAGAGAGAGAGAGAGAGAGAGAGAGAGAGAGAAACACTTGCAGAGACTAGTCTTGCTCTCTCCATCCGATTCTCGTTCTGCAGGCAGGTCAGGGCATGCCAGAAAATGAGCTGACTATCCTGTTTTCTTGGTGCCGTTAAGAGGTATGCAGACAGATGCTGGCTAAATACAGTGTTTCATACGTAGAGGCTCTCTCTAGCTGTTCATTTTTTAGCAGAAACACACCTTTGTCCTATTTCAAGTACAGCTTCCCTTTCACTTTTTTTCTCTGTATATTCTTACTCTGTAGAATTCTGCACCTAAATACTGTGTTGTTTCCTCTCATTAGAACTGGCTATTTCCCCTTATATAAAACCTATTAGGATTTTTTTCTCATTTTTATTTGCTTTTAAAATATTCTGCAGAATGCATTTTGATCATGGCTTTCCTTTTACCCTACTCCCTGATTTAGCCCCTCCTCACCCACCTACTTCATATTCTTTTATTTTTTTTAAGAACCCATGGAGTACAGTTGATGTGGCCCATACATTTTGGGATATGCAGCCTTCTACTGGAGCATGGCCAACCCACCAGGGGACTTCAGTTTTAAACAAAACTGTCTCCCCCTCTTCCAGCAACTATCAATTGCCAATAGCTCCTCAGCTAGAAGTAGGATCTCATATGCACCCCTCTCCAGTCTAGGATTTTATCTATCTTGAGCTCAATCAGTTCTTGTGTATGCTGTATCAACTGCTACGAATTCATATATAAGCTGTCTACTGAATCTAGAACAAGGTTTTCTTGTAGCCGTGCACCACCGCTGACTCTCAGCTTTCTGTTTCTCATTTTCCACAATGATCTCTCAGTCTCAGGAGGAGGGGGTATGATATAGATGTCCCATTTAGGACCAAGCATGCCACACTATCTTATCCTTCGCACCACGGCCATTGTGGGTCTCTGTGTTAAATCAAGTCCACTCCAACAGGAAGTTTCTCTGATGAGGGTTGAGGAATGCATCAATCTGTGGACATAATGGCATGTCCAGGAGCTGAATGATAATGCTCTTTTTCCAGAGCAGTAGTAACAGGTTCTCCCCTAAGTCAAATGACCTGTTTATCCCCAAGTTATTGGCCTTGGTTATTGCGCCAGGGATAGGCTTCAATTTTTGAAGTGGACCTGAAATCCAATTAGAAAGTAGTTGGTTACTCCTATGACATCTGTGCCACTTTGCACCAGGAGGCGTGTCTTGCCGGAAAGGTCATCGTTGTGGCTCACAGGTTCACAGCTGGGAAGACTGATGATTCATTTTCTTTATCTGGTAGTAGGTGGAGCACCTTCCAACACTATTAAAGCTATTCAGGATGGATAAAGCCTCCAAGTCATTGCCAATTTAATGTCTCCACGTTCTGTGACTCAAGTGTGTGGTATCTTTAGCAATAGGGTCTTACCGTCATGTTCTGGAAGGTAAGCACGAGCTTGGGAAGTAGTTAGGATATTTGAGGATCCATAGGACCTCACTGGCCAGAAACTCCAAAAAAACAAAGTGACCCATTCCTGGCATTTTTAAAATTTGTTATTCAAACCACGCCTATGTCCTCTGGGTATGGAATTCTTGATGACACCAGTTGCACCTAATAATGCTGGCCCTGCGTCTTGTGGATTGATCAGGACCTTTTAGTTCCCTAGGGCATCTTGCTGGATCCACTAGGGTGCTGCTCTTAGTTGTGCTCTTTGGTGATTTTTTGAAATTCGATCTTCATTCTATAGAACAATTATGTGGTGAAAATATATGAACAGATAATAAACCTGTTATTTTAATGACGTGAAAATTTTAGGCTGAACAATATCAGTTAGAAATACAAAACAACATGTAAACACAGGAATTCATATTCATGAAGAGGGTATGAGGTTTTAGAAATTGGCATACAATTTAGCATTTCACCAAAGACATGATGTTAAATAGAACCTCCAATGAGTCAAACTCTTACTTTCTAATGGTGATGCAGCAGAGTCATAAAACAAAAGTTACTACCTTATGAGACTTAGAAACGTCTGTTGTCCTCAGGATTCAAAACTTAATACATATGCTAACGCAAATAATGATATCAATAGTATCCCCAAAACGAATATAGTTATTTCCAGAAAGTTAAAGGTTATACACAGCTTCTACACTGTATAGTAAAAAGTGAATTCTCATTTGAAGAAATAATGATAATGGTGTAATTTTATAGCATTTCATTAATCCCATGTATTACTCCAATGTGATCAGCTTTTAGTCATGAAACCTTTAAAGGCAAGCATACTGAAGATTAAAGGTGGCCCCTGAAATTACAGAAACCTGTTTCTTTTACCTGGCAGAAGACAGCCCTGGGTAGCTAGACCTCGATGCTTCTATGGGCATGGGCATGAAGAAGCAGGCTTTCACTGGCCATAAGCATCCCTTTAGATGGGTTCCGTGTCAGCTGTCCACTTACTGGTACAGCTTGTGTACTCTTTCTTCCCAGGTGCTGGCAAACCTCAGAAGTCAGCTTGGTAACATGAATTGCCTTGTTCTAGCGAGTGTAAACATACAGAGATGGTGGCTACTGTCCCGAAGCTCCACACATCTTGTAAACCCTTGCTCCACTCTGCCCAGCTGGATATTCCTGTATATGAATTGAGTGGTGGTACTGTGAACAAACTACAGTCCTTTGGAGTCATATATTTCAATATATTATACTTAATATCGAGCATTTTTAGCTTTTTGAGGAGTTGTTATCATTATTGCTGATCTTATTGTACATTCACTTTCAAGCAGAAAACACTGAAGTACAGAATTAGGCAAATTACAATAACTAGATTAGAATTCTGTCATTTGCCTCTTCTCCTACCCACAAACTACTCTGTTGGGGTTGACCAGCACTTTGTTACCTTGGCACAAAGGACTCCTGATGGGTAAAAACATAAACAAAGAGCCTGCACAGTATGCGGCAATCCCAACCTTGCTTTGTGTTCATGAGGCGGGCACGGTTTGAACTTGGTCCTTTGGATATATGTAGTGCAGCCACTTCTGTCTAGAAAAGGACATGAGCATTTCCATTGAATGGTCTTGTGGTTTTAAAAATACACCCACAGCCAGGAGGTGGTGGTGAACACCTTTAACCCCAGCACTCAGGAGGCAGAGGCAGGTATATATGTTATATGTATGTGGCATATATATATATGTATATTCACATACATATACATATACTGCATGCATATATATCCACAATTTTCACACCTCTTCCTTTCAGATAGAAAATTTAATGATTTTCCCTTTCTATAGAACAGTGCTTCTCAACCTCCCCAATGCTGCGACCCTTTAGTACAGTTCTTCATGTTGTGATGACCCAAAACTATAAAATTATTTTCATTACTACTTCATAACTTTATAATTTTGCCATTATTATGTAAATATTTATGTTTTCTGAAGGTCTTAGGGGACCCCGTGAAAAAATCCTTTGACCCTGAGGAGTTGTGACCCACAGGTTGAGAACCACTTCCATAGGAGGCTCTTGGTAACTTGCTTCCCATATAGAAAATGAAGTAGAAGTAGCCAGTGGAAGTTTGCGCCCTATAGGTCATTGTCATGGTCTGACTCTAACAATAGCACCCAAAGGCTCATGTGTTGAAGGTTTATTTTCCAGCTGTCACATTTTAAGGGACGATTTGATCCCGAGAGCTCCTTATCTGTGGGTCAATCAACTGGCAAATTCCTAGATGAATAAACTGTTGGTAGTGACACCTGTTTGAATAAAGTAGGTCACTGAATCAGACACTTGTCTCGTTGTCATGACAAAATATCTGGCAAAGAACAAATTCAAGGGAGAAAAGGTTGACTTTGGCTCATGCTTTGAGGGTGCACCCTTTCGTGACAGGAAAGTCACAACAGCAGGAGCTGCAGATGGCGTCTACTGCCATGAGGCAGGAAGGTGAATATCGTCGTCAGCCTTCTCCTTATCCAGCCCAGGCCCCCAGCCCAAGGCTTGATGCCACCCTTGGGGAGCACAGAAATCTGCCTCTTCGGTGACTCCAGGTCTTCTCAAGTTGACGGTATCAATCAGCATAGTCACCGAGGATGGAACTTTGAGGGGTGTATCTTTCTCTAGGAGTTTCCTCTGCCTCCATTTGCTTTCTGGTTGCCATGATCTCCTTGGTGCCGGCTTTGGTACCCTGTCTCAACGCAAGCCTACGACAGTGAGTTCAAATGACCTTAGAATGGAACCTCTGAAGTAGTGAGCCCAAACTAAATCCTTCCTCTTGTAAACTGTTTTCTCAGATGTGCTGTCACAGAGACAGAAAACTGGCAAACCCCATCATCAAAGGTATAGTGTGTTCTCCCTTGATCCATTGCTCTCTTGGTCCACTTGCTCTGGAAGAAACCAGTCTCCTGTCATAAAGAGAGGGGTGAGGCATGAGAGTAAACATGCCTGCCTGCCAGTTACATGTGTGGATGAGCTTGGGAAATACTCTCCAGCCACGGGACAGCCAAACAGCTAGGCTTAATAATTCATTTGAAACCAGAGTCAAGCCCCCAGTGTTGTATCCTGAAGGAACTGTGAGATGATAGTTGCTTGTTGCTTTGTCTAAGTTTTAGGGTGATTTCTAATACAGTGCTGGGTAACTAAAGCAGATGGTATCATAGATTCCTACAGACTTAGTTCAGATTATTCTTAATCAAATTTAATTTAATGAGTGTATTTTCATTTTGGAAAGAGAAGCATGTTCAGCTTCTTCACGGTGGAACACGGGGGCCTGGGCTTATGTTCTAGCAGATACATCCAAATGGAAATGGTATGTGTGACATCACCATGTACCCTGCACCTGCCTCATTATCCCAAGTCTCTGCCCAGGCCTGCTCCTCTCCCGTCTCCTGTGCTGCTCCAAATTGAATCGACTCATCTTTGTGCCGTTGGAGAGCCGAGAGCAGCTTGATCTTAGCTCTGCTGTTGCTTAGCAATAGGGAGGTACTTATGGCTCCACGCTCCTCTGCAGATGGGAGAGGCCCTCTCTGTGTAGCAATTGTCTGGCTGGGATGCTGAGTCTAAAGCTGTAATTATCATTTTAAGACAAAATTGAAGTTGGCCTCTGTGTTACACTTGGCCTGACACCTTGGCTTCCCAGGAGCCTTCATTGGTCCAGTGTGAAACCCCGTCATGAAAAAGCTGGACTGACGGAATTATAAGGTATTGAGAAGCCTTAAGACAATGCTTAAGATAAAATCTTTTCCTACGAGGTAAAGAAATGAATGACTAGTGGATGTGTCCTTACCGGGAAAACGGGAGTTTTGTAGTCACAGTATAATTACTTGAGATCCTGAGCCTCAAACCCTAGCTCCTGTAATACAGGTACCTGGAAACAGAGTGGATGACCTTAGAGGAGAAGCTGCAGAGAAGGGATCGAGAAAGGGGAAAAATGGAGGCGGGGAGGTAGAGGGCAGACTATCCAAGCACTGCTGACCTCTGCATTCTGCTTTGCTGGGAAGGCTTCCAGAGACAGCTGCTGGCAATCCTGCTTTCCTTCTTGTAGTGCTGGAATTGAACGCAGAGGCACACACACCAGCACGTGTTTACTGGACTGCTTGCCTGGTCTGTTGGCGTTTTCAGATGTGGTCTGTGTTGCTCAGGATGGCCTTAAAGTGGCTATGCACCCCAGACAAGTCCTTCTGTCCCTTCCTCCCGAGCACTAGAGTCATGGCAGTGCACCAGCACGCCCAGGCTAAGGGAAGTTTTTGACACACAGTCTAAAGCAGAGAGGTTCATCACAGGCTGTCAGGAAGATTCAAATTTCTGCATGAAATTCCTTCCTACCACACTGAATGAATGACATACACATTTTCTTTTTTGTGTTTCCCTTTCACTCTCTTGTTTTAATCTTTTGTCTGCTGCCAACATCATTCTGGGGATTATGGGAAGAGAAGATTGAAATCTGAGGAGTGTAAGTTAGGGGTGCAGTTCTAAGGCAGACTGTCTCCCTAACACGCAAGGGCTCTGTTTCACCACTCCCGCCCCGCCCCCAAGAGCATCGCTTCTACTCTTAAAAATCAAACAGACATTGCAGTTGAGCTTAAACAGACAGGCAGAAAGTAAACACTGTTTACGACATAAACTCCAGCATGCTGGATCTAATCCGTGTCATTATTGGCCGTGTTGTTAAACTTTGAACTAGAAAATCAAAAGAAAATGTCATATTAGCAAAATAATAAAGCGGCAGCGCGTAACCATGAAGGAAAAAGTTAATATGGACTCAGAGCACTTCGACATGCTTCTAATTAGTCAGCCTTCTCTGGCGGCAGAGGGTCTAAACTTTAAAGTACTTTTATTTCTGGGTCTTTCAGCTTTCAGCTGCTCTTTGCAGAAGCAAACTAGCTGGTTTAGGTTAAGGGGAGGTGCTGTCTACCATACCAGACGAACCCAGTGTTGCTCTGACTTTGGCACATGCGCCGTAAGGAGAAGTTAGGAAAGACACTGAAACAGATTGTGTTTCACTGGCTTAGAAAGTCGGGAGTTATGAACCCACAGAAACCCAAAATAGACCAGTTGAAACGGAGTAAAATTATAGCGCCGCGAGTGTTTAGTAAGTGCTGCAAAGGGCCGCAGGGAAACCAAGTTCTTGTTTTTCAGATGCTGTCAGATCATGCTCTGGACAAACTGGATGCTTAATTATATATAACAATCAAGTGTCTTGGCGCGGATGTGCCCTGCTTATGATCTGCCCACTCTTTACAATTTTCTTTGTGCTTGCCTCTAATTTTCAATATCCAATACACAATTCAGAATTAATTAAACACAGTAGAACGTCTGAGTCAGGATGAACTTCATCTGGCAGAGAATGTCACACTGCCAAAATCAATTGCCTCAACTCCTGCAACTACTGTACAAACCACGTCGGTCTCCTTTAGGGAAGGCACCAAAAGCAAGCAGCCACCACACAAGCTCCTGTCATGACTTCCTCACTACAGCAGTAAAAGTTTGCCAGTCATGTTCTCCTTCCCTTTCCTCTGCAGCATTGTGGGTGTAGAGAGTTGTGGTTCTGTACCTCACATTTGAAAACTACCTTACAATTGCACGGTCACTCATAAGTGGTGGCACGTATGTCCATTGTCACAATACCAAGAAGTGGGAAGTAGATGCCACCTTTCTCTTCTGGGAACAACAGGCTAGTGAGGTGAGGTCCCTGACTATGTGGATCGTAGAAGCCGCAGATGGAATCCTAGTCTAGATTTACATTGTTAAGTGTGTTAAACATAGTCCATGGGGCAGTTGGAGAGACAGTGGGTGTTTAATCGGTGTGCACTTCCTAGACAGTGATGTTCATGACTGATGTTTCAGAGATGAATATCAATTCCCTTCCCCCTCAGTTTCAGTTGCTTCTTGATGGGAAGTCTCAAGGACTTGCTTTTATTTCTTATTTCGTGTGTGTGTGTGTGTGTGTGTGTGTGTGTACTGTAATCTGGATTTAATTTCCAGCAAGCCTCACTGCTTACTTCCCAAGTCTTTTGAGATGGGTTCAGTCATAAACATCTCTTCAGATAAACAGATGGATCACCACAGAAAGTAGAACGCGCCAATCGGTTTCATTCACTGACTTTGTCATTGTGAAATGCACCCACCATCAAGTCTTTGGAATATATCCTGCCCACTCAACATCCTTTGCCCAGTGACCCTGGAGGCAGAAGCTTCTCATTTTCAACGTTCAAGGTCTTGTCATATTTTCATTTTCAAACAGATTTTTGCCATTGGAGGTTGAACCCAGGGCCTTGTGCATGCTTGGCAGAGACTCTGCCACTGAACCACATCTTAAGCTGTGTTTCAAACAGATTCATGAGGATAGATTTCACACACCCCATTTGACTGAGCTCCCAACCTTGAGTCTTGAAAATCGACTATGAAAAGCAATGCAGTGGTACCCTGTGATGCACTCTGTGTTTGTGCTCTCACTCTCAGTACTGTGGGGCAGGCGGAAACACGGTTCATACTCCTCTTCCCCGTAAGGCTGTCCACTCTCATCCTGAAGATTTGCCTGTCTGCTCTTGTGGCATTTGGAAAAGAAACCACATGCCTCTTCTTGGGAATGCTGTTTGCTGGGGTGGCTGCTGTTTTGGTGACTTGTCTTGCTGCTGTGACAAATATCTGAACAACCAACTTAGGTCACGGGCACAGTGTATGATGGCAAGGAAGTCATCTTCCTAGGAACCTGAGGTGAGAGATCACACTGCACCTGGAGTCAGAAAGCAGAGATCAAGGAGGGCTGATGCTCGGCTCACTCCCTCCTTTTCATTCAGTCCAAGACCCCATGGGTCCATTCAGTCTGCAGAATGGTGTGGGCCATACAATGTGGGACATCTCCTCAGTTAGTCTGGTCTAGATCATTCTCACAGGCTTCTCAGAGGTCATACAAGTGAATTTTGTTGTCAAAGGAATATGTATAGTCCTGCCTCTTAGCTGGTCACATGACCCTCTGAAAGTCTTGCTAAGCCTCCTGTTCCTAGCTTTAAGGCAAAGGTGATTACACCTAACTCGTGGTTTTCTAAGGATTAAGAGAGATGCTAGGTGTCATTCTTTGCTCAGTGTATGCTACCATTAGATGTTGGCCAAATATATCCTGCAAGTATTGTTGGTTTCTTTGCTCCTCTCAGTTTATAAATTTCTTGAGAATGGAGACTGCTGTGCTCTCTGTGGTGCTTTAGGCTCTATCTTCCTGGCAGCGCAAAGTGCTCAGTTAAAATCAATGTGTTTCCCTGTCACTCATTTACATTGTGACTCACGTGCGTGCATGAGTGCATGAGCACACACGCGTGCACACACTACACTCTGACTTTTACATAGGTAACTTATTACTAGTAATTTAACTTCAAAAAATAGGGATGATTATCTAAGTTGTTATTTCAGTGGTGAACCAATGAAAGCAGTGTATGTTCTGGGCATAGTCAAGACACCCAGAAATCACTTTGTTAGATGAATCTGTGTTAAACAATGATACTCACCACAACTGATTCTGTGGATATGACATATAACTGGAGAGAGAGGCGTGTCAGTAGGTGTGTGTTAATAATGGTGGAAGATACTAGAACTGTTCAGAGGAGAAAAAGGGAGTTTGGAACCTGTTGATGTAGGCATTTTTGGTGAACCGTATAAATAGTACAACATTGAGAAGAGTGATGGAGACCAAAGCAAGAAAGAGGGAGTTAATAATATGCCCATGACCTCAGTTCACAGTTAGCTTGGTGCTAAGTGTTAGCAGGAACCGGGGAGCAGGGTGCTACATGTTCTTTGAAGATGAGTGCTGTGGTCCTCTCACCTCTGGCAATGCATCATCAAGTGTGTTTCTGCCTCCTATCATTTTGGAAAGGGCTTAGGGTAGCTCCCTTGGCTGAATTGTTAGTCAAAAGACTTTGTCTGGACTCTATTCTGTACAGAGACTGAAGGAAAATATGGAATTCTTGGTTTATGAAGGCCAGTTCATGAACCAACATCTTAAAAATAAAAAAAAATATGTTTTCCACCTTCTCTCTTGAACATGTCACACATCTTGGTGAATATATCTTGTATATTGTCATTGCCAAAGATAAGATAATCTGGAATGGTTTGGGCTTAAGAGCACTAGTTTAGGTTTTCAGTGGATTCAGGGACCAGTTTGGGTGTCTCCCAGAGGAGAATTTGAGGCTAAGATAGTTGCTAGGTCTTTTGAACACCACTTTTTCCCGCACATTGCCACCCCACCCCACCCCCATATACACAGAAAGAAATTGTCATAGATGTTAAGAATTCTCCTTCACAGCACAGTAAAAATCATGATAGGTCTCAGATAAGGGCAAGCTTTAGCCTGAATTTCGGCATGTAAACGGACTATGCATCACTTCTTGGTGGCTAGGACTTACTTATTCATATCTGCTTAACACCGCCAACACTTTCTTAAAGCCTGGCTGGCCTGTACCAGCCTTCTCTGTTGGGCTCTGGGAATTCAAAGGCTGGGAGGTGTGGACCCTGAGTCAAGTATCTCCAGGCTGTCCCAGGAGCACCCAGCATCTTAATGTCACTGACTGTGGTGGTCATTTCTGGTACTTTCTTACCTGAGGATGTCTTGAGACTTCCTTGGAGATTGTTCCAGGCTTGGCAGAGTGTCATTGGACCAGCTGTGTGGGCTCACATTCTTGGGACTGATCTTTATAAAACTCATTTTGGAGAGTATCCAGGGCTGGACTTAGTCATATATGTGTTTCGGGATTGTTTCCAATGACCTTCTCTCCAGCAGGCGATTTTTTAGTTCTTTTCTTTTTATGCACAATGGTTGTGTTTATTCATTTATGTTAGTTTTTCAGAGTCTGGTTGCCAAACCAGGTAAGCCTGATATGCTCACAAGGACTATAGCCACATATGGGTTAGGTCAGGGCCTCCTAATGAGAGAAGAACTAACCAGGTAAGCCTGATATGCTCACAAGGATTGTAGCCATAGACAGGTTAGGTCAGGGTCACCGAATGAGAGAAGATCTAACCAGCCACAGATGGGTTAGGTCAGGTTCGTCATCTAANGGGTCATCTAATGAGAGAAGATCTAACCAGCCACAGGTGGGTTAGGTCAGGGTCATCATCTAATGAGAGAAGATCTAACCAGCCACAGATGGGTTAGGTCAGGTTCGTCATCTAATGAGAGAAGATCTAACCAGCCACAGGTGGTTCTGAAGGGCCTGGGAGCCAAGGAATGAGAGTAGCACTCAGAAACGAGAAAAGGCAAGAAAGTGGGTTGTCCCTTACAGTTTACCAAAAGTGATGTGACCTTGCCAGCGTCTTGCTTTTAACCCAATGAGACCTGAAGTAAACGTCTATCCTCTAATACTGTAGGATACCTTTCAGCTTCTAAATTTGGTGAAAGGACAGGCATATTTTTGCCAGTGCTGATTACTCATTAATAAAATTTTTATTCACTTTTTGAAAATTTCATATATGTATAAAATCTATTTTGAATATTGTCTTCAGTTTCTACCACTGTGATGAACACCATGACTGAAAGCAGCTTGGGAGGAAAGGGTTTAGCTGGCTTTCAGGTCACTGCCCATCATCAGGGAAGCCAAGGCAGGAACTCAAGGCAGGAACCTGGAGGCAGGAACCAAAACAGAGACCACAGAGGCACACTTACTACTAGCTTGTTTCTCATGGTTTGCTCAGTCTGCTTCATGCTACAACCCAGAACAACCTGCCCAGAGAGGGTACAACCCACAGTTGACAGGCCCTCCTACTTCAGTCATTCATTAATAAAATGTCTCACAGATTTTCCTAAGGGTGAATCTAATGGAGGAAATTTCTCATTTGAAGTTCCCTCTTCCCAGGTGACTCTGGATTGTATCAAGTTGCATAACAACAACAACAACAACAATAATAATGGTATAATCATATCCATTCCACACTGCCTGTCATCCACTCCTTCTCATCTCCCCTTCTAACTACTTATTTTTTGTTTGGTTTTGCTTTTCAATAACCTACTGAGTCCAATTGGTACTTCATATATAAACATGAATGTAGGGCATCCACCGGAACATGAGCAACCTACAAAGAACCACACCCCTGAAGAAAACTGACTCTCTCCTACAGTAGCTATCACCTGGTTCCTCAGCTCAGCGGGGCCTTATGAGCCCCTCCCCCATCATGATAGAATATCGTCTGACCTGATCTTAAGAAGGTCTGGTGCATACAAACACAGCTGATGTAGGTTCGGAGGTGCGATGGCCCCAGTGTGTCCAGAAGACACTATCTTACAGCTGTTCTCTCCCTCTCTGGCTCTCAGAGACTCTCCTGCCCCTATACTGCAATGCTCCCTGAGCCTTAGGGAAAGGCAAGAACAGAGAATATGATAGATGTCCCATTTAGAGCTGAGCACACCAGTCTCAGCAGTGTGAACAGTTGTGGGTCTATATATTAGCCCTGTCCAATGCACAAGAAATCACAGTACTGACCTGTGGGTATTAGGGTGAGTATTCAGAAGATAGTTTGATATTATGTCCATTTAGCAAAATATTAGTAGTAGATTCTCTCCTAAAGTGTATGGCCTCCCCAACCACAGGTTCTTGTCCAAGTTTACTAACTGTAGCAGCCATGAGTTCCTTCCTGTAGAAAGAGCCTTAAGTCTAATCAGAGAGCTGTTATACTCATGACCTTTATGCCACTAGTGTATCAATGATTATTTCTTTCTGGACTAGTTAATATTGTAACTTACGAGGTTCCTAGCTGGGTAAAAATTGATGACTCTTCTCCCCATCTCCTATTTAACATGTCTTGATAAGAAATAGTTCAGATTTTCCAGACTGGGAAATATTTGCTTATCTTTTTCAGGGGCAACAGAAAAAATGGTACCAAAACAGAGAAAACAGTGAGCTCAAATATAAACCCCATCATACAAAATTTCGTTAACTATTAAATGATGAAACATGAAAACAAAGAGGTAGAAATTGTTAAAGCATTAAAAAAATACTCAAGCTGACTACATTGCTGTATATGAAACAGTTTCAATAAAAAGAAATACACTGAAAGGAAAATAATGGGAAAGATATTTTATGCAAAGATAGATAACAGACTGCAATAGCTCTAATATGACAGAATTTAAGACCCCCCGAAATTACTAAAGAGGGGTACATGAGACATGTGACGATCCACAGGAAGAGACATTTGCTGTAACTGCATCTAGCAACAGTGAACCCAAAACTGGCCATTGAAAGGACACATGGATATTTTTGGCAATGTTGACTGTTAATTTTAATACATGTTGAGTGACTCTTATCTGATACCTTTTGGGGCCAGAGTTATTGTTTCAGAGTTGGAGATATTTGTGTAGATATTCTCAGCTGACCACCTACACCTAAAAAAAAACCTCACAATTTGAAATACTGAAAAATTAGAAACTCTAAATATCATGCTGACACTCAATTCTTTTTTCTGATTTTGTAGGATTTCAGACTAGATTTTTGGATTAGGGATGTGCAATTTGTACCATAGTCTAATAGCTGATGAAATGTTCAACTACACAGAAAAAAAAAAGAATATGAAAGTCTTGAACATCACTATTAGCTCACTCAACCTACTAGGAATTTAGAGAGTATTCCACCCAATGAAAGAATACCTTTAAGGAAGAGTTTTTTTTAAATGGATTTCACTGAACTCGCAGTGCTGGCGAGGTAACTCAGGGGTGAAGGCACCTGACACCAAGCCTGACAACCCGTAGGACCCACATAAGGAGAGAACCGACTCTTTCAAGCTGCCCTCAGACTTTCATACGCTTACCACCAACATACACACCAAATAAATAAAATGTGAAAAAGGTTAAAATTACAAGTGTTATGTTTTGAGAACATTGTGGTATTATTGGAAATAAATATGATGAGATGTCTCCATATGAAATGTTCACAAAGAATAACTCCTTAAAGACCCAAAACCAATACCTGGTTGGGGGTTAGGAGCAAGAGGTGGACCAAGAGTTGGCACTAATAATACACTGGGGGTGGTAAAAATGCTCTATGATTGGCTTATGGTTACTATTGCAATATATTTACTCATCATGAATGAATTACATACTGATTACATACCATGATGACTCAGTAAACCTGTATTTCACTTACTTATTCCGGTTGTTTTACAGGCTTAGAGAACACCATTACTACCCTCATCACTTTTACCTTCAGTCGAAAGTTTGTCTTTGGTGACTCTTGTGTGTGAGTTGAGTGTGTTGTTTAGGACATGGTAAATATTTAGAATGTTGATCTTCTAGTCAGAGCAAAGGTTGAAACAAGTTAACTTCCCTCAGTTTCTTCTCAGGGATGTCACCAGAAGGAAAACCCTGGCTGGAATGGAAAGGAGCTTTACAGCTGCTTAATGCTGCAGCATATCCAATCAGTAGCAAAGCTTGAGTTTGGGGAGGTGGAGAAGAAAGGAACTTGCAATTGTGTGCATTTTCTTCCTGACATCTGATCGAAATCTTATTCTGTACAACCTAGACCAGGCTAATTTCTCCAGTGCTGAAGGAACTGCCCATGCATTTGGAAAATCATTTTATGGTGAGGGGCCATTGATGTATACCAGTTGACAGTATTCATACAAGTGATCTAAGACTTAAATGAGTCAAAGACTCAATCCATTTCCATCTTGGGATCATTCCATAGTTGTCCAGTGCATTTTACTGAGGGAATCGGTTAAGAAAACAGAACTATTGTCATTTCTGATACTAAGGCAAACTCTCATAGAGTGGATAATTATCTTGATGGTGACAGAATTGATCACAGTGATTAAATGGGTCTCTTGCCATAAGTGGTGAATACATCTGTAGATTTGATTTGATTTCCTCATCAGAGAGAATTTTAGAGGCATGGTCAGAGAAGAACCCTTTCATCAGCTTGACTGATGGTGAAGAATAAGCTCTAGTGAGTGACCTCAGTGTATAATATGGTTAATCCATGTCCTGCGATCTAAGGACAAGAGTCAGTTCTTGTAGTTTCCACGTGGATGCATCGATGGAGCCCTCAGGAGGACATTCTATTGACCCATCTTATAGTTTAATTGTTTGCTAAGTTTCCTGAGCACTTCTTAGCTGGAGACGACCCCTTAGGCAACCTACACTACACAAATTGTTGTGTCCCCACCACAGCCTCATTCCACCCTGCAGCAGGATGCTCAACGTGACTGTTAGCATGCAGATGATTTGATGTTTAATGAGATTGCCACATTAATATATTCCTATGAACAGTGCTAGTACCCATGAACCCATTGCTAGTTTCTTAGTTCACTGTCTTTTTCTACTTAAATCCTTTTCAATGGCCAACCAATCCTTTTAGATGAATCTATAGAATTATTTGTGCAGTGGTTGTTTCTCATTTAAATGGGAGGTTAGATTCTGCCAGAAACAAGCAAATATAAGAAGCTTTTTAAGGTTCTTAAGCATCTTCCTCTAGAGATGGGCTCATGAATGTCTAATTCACCAAGGACTATTCTCTGGTCAAGAGAGAAGCTTACACAACAACTCCTTACCTCTATTGGGCTTTTTTTTTCCTTAGGAATTGTGTTGGCTACTTTTATGTCAACTTGACACAAGTTGTAGTCATCTGAGAAGAGAGAACTTAACTGAGAAGATGCCTCCATAATATTGGGCTGTAGGCAAGCCTGTAGGACATTTTCTTAATTAGTGATTGATGGAGGTGATGCCCAGCCCATTGTGGGTGGTGCCATCCCTGGGCATGTGGTTCTGAGTACTATAAGAAATCAGGTAAGGTAAAGCAATCTTGAGAAGCAAGCCAGTAAGCAGCACCCCTCCATGGCCTCTGCATCAACTTCTGCCTCTACTTCCTTCCCTGTTTGAGTTCCAGTCCTGCCTTCCTTTAATAATGGAAGCATAAGTCAAATAAATCCTCTCCTCCCCAACGTACTTTGGTCATGGTATTGCATCATAACAATAGTAACCCTTACTAAGAGAGAAATGGGCAATGACGGGAAATTATAAGAAGTCTGAATATTTAAGGGGAAACTCTATAGCTATTTTAGAAGGCAGGCTTCCTTCTGTTCAACACAACCGAAGGCCTTAATAATTACAGCGAATAAGTGTCATTTGGTGACTCGGCATTTTAAAGACTGCCAGTCCTTTCCCAGGGTCACTGTGGTATTTTACAGGCTTTTCAGAGGACCTCCAGTCCAAGAGACGATTTTGTTCTTGGAAAGTTATTTTTTTAACCAAATGACACGTATTCACTGTAACTATTAAAGTCTATGCCCTTAAAACTGATTTAAATTTAGGAATCAGCACGTTTCAGGACTGATGATGCTTTAAAATAATTATAGCTCATTAATTCATTTTTATACAAGTCATATTCTTTGATTTGGTAGAAAAATTGTAAAAATGTCTGGTAGATTGTCAAATCATTTTTAGATGGTTGAATCATTTCTTGGGAAGTTAAACAGAAAATACTCGCAGAACTTGTGGTTTATGAAAAGGCTCTCTAGTCTAATGAACAGTGACAGCCACACGGACTTAGTAAGCAGAATTCTTGGGACACTTCTGGAGCCTCCTGGTATGTGCACAACAGTTAAGTGTTGGGCTGATGTTGGGCATGTATTCTGGGAGGAAAGATGAGATCCCTTTATAGGGGATACAGTTCTCCTGAAATGAGGTAAAGGTGTTGAGTAAGCCCAAAAGAAGAGTCTGAGATTCTCAACTAACTGTACTTAAGAATTTCTAGCAATCTATGTTGAGCGTTTTCAGCACTGGATATTGAATAGCATTTGTCATTGAAAAGATACAAGTCAACTGTGTGTAGCATTCTGTGGATATGGGGAAGATAGCCACAGCCAATCCCCAGCTAAGCAGGGCAGGGAGAAACCCAAGGATGGGGCCAGGGTGACACTACTCTTGCATTCAGGGTGTTTTCCTGGGGTTGTTGACTTCTTGGCTATGTACAAGCATCTCTTCAGAGTTCTCAGCAGAGAACCTGAAATGGCTTCACAGTATCGTATCTTGTGGTTACAGAGCCTGGGGAATGAGAGGATGGGAGGAGAAGTGTGGTCAGTCCCAAAGCAGGGAGGTTCAGGGACCTCTGGACTCAGGAAATAGCAAGGTCTTCCAATAAATAGAACCAGCCAAGTGAATAAAAAAGAAAAAACCTTAAGGTTCAAAATAATAAAAGCTAGTGAATAGATTGGCTGAGTATCTATCGTGTTTAAGACCATCTTATGAAAGGAGAGATAATGTAACCTAGCATCGCAGGTCAACATCTTCACACGTGTGAAGCTCTCCCTCTTCACATGGGTAGAGTGAGCTTCTGTTAACTTGCTTGGGCCATATGAGAAGCCCCTTCCCCACCTCTGGGTCTTCTCCAGAAGCCAGTTTATATTTCTCTTTGTGTCTTGTCTTGACCCTCAGAAGTCCCACCATCTTACCTTATACAGGACCTGATATTGTACTAGAAACCTCAGTGTCTTTGAACTGTACACACAAGTTTGGTTTGGGTCTATTTCCACTCAGGGATGCAACCTAATTCCATGGATGCAGTCGGTTGTATGGCATTAGTATTGTTCGGCTATCTAAGACCGCCTACGTGCAGAATTGATGTTTGCTTTTCCTGCACAAACTCGCTGTCTACCTACAAATTTCTTAGGAAGAACTAGGGTAAGCAAGAAATACTTACAGAAGTGCCACTGTCACCCATGAGGGAGTCACAGTAAGTGGCGGCCTCTGTAAGCAGATACAAGGGCTCTGTGGAGAACAAAGTGCCACAAGAAGATCCTGACTAGGTGCTAAGTAAAGGGGAGTAGGCTCATAGTGAGAGGCTGGGCTCTAGTTGAGCAGAAATGAAGGAAAAGACCCCCAGAGGCATCTGGATAACTCCTCTTATAACTAAAGAGAAAATTGATATGCTGGGAGAAAAAATAAAAGACTTTCCTCAGTGAAACACAGGCATTAAAATCTCCCCTTCTAAGTTGTCCTTCCTGTCATGTCTTTCTGCAGTCCCTGCTCCAGGATGATCAATTCCCATTGGCTCCTCTCCCCAGGATGACCACTTCTCATTGGCTCCTCTTTCCAGGATGACCACTTCTCATTGGCTCCTCTTCCAAGGATAACCACTTCCCATTGATTCCTCTTCTCAGAACAACTTCCCATTGGCTCCTCTCCCTAGGACAACCACTTCCCATAGGCTCTTCTTCCCAGTCTGACCCTTTCCTGTTGGCTTCTCTTCCAAGGGGGACAAAGTGAGGATGAAACCACAGACACTAAAGAAAGGAAAATTAAAGCTAGGTAGTGGTGGTGCACACCTTTAATTCCAGCTCTTGGTAGGCAGAGGCAGGTGGATCTCTGAATTTGGAGCCAGCCTGGTCTACAGAGTGAGTTCTGGGTTGGCCAGGGCTATACAGAGAAACTCTATTTCAAAAAATAAAACAAAACAACCCCCTCAAAAAAGGAAAGAAAAGAAAAGAAAAAAAGATAAAAGAAAAGAAAGAGAATTAGGATGTTCCCTGCCCTCCTGCTATAGATGGTGTAAATTTTCTGGCCACAGTGGTGAGGTCTGCTGCATATGAAGATATGGAATGACCTCAGAGTGAGGAGGCAGATACCTCCACATTGACTCCAGTATCATGAGAGTTATCTCCACTGTCCTTGGGGATAAGTGGGGGGGGGGACAAAGCTGTTGGCTTCATTGAATTTAAGGATGCTGAAGTGTTCCAGGCTTATCTTCCCAGTGAGAGCACTCGTTTGTCATGTGTGCTTTCGGTAGCCAAGTAGCCAGGTCCTGCCTTGTGACAAGTGGCCTGGGAGTTCAGTGCTAACCAATGCACACATTCCTGTGCACAGCAGCTTCATATGAATGGGACTAGAACTGCACATAGGGACACAAACAAGAGAAAATCCCAAAACAAGAAATTCTCAAAATTCTGAACTGTTATTAAGCCATGGGCTGTTGCTAAACCATTTCCCTGGAGTAGAATCACATGGTAAGCTGAGCAGAGCCTTAAATCCTAGGTAGGCTTCATGTATACTTCAACAGTCTGGTACTCCCCTCCCCCTGTGTGCTATCTATAAGTTTCAAATGAAACTTTAAATGAATTTAAAATGAAAGGTCGATGTGAATATCGTCAATCAGGCCTTCAGCCTGTCAGTGATGTCCAAGTCACATCAAGAGAAGTGGAAGCCTAATATAACCAGTTCAACTTCTAGAGAGAAGATAGGCATCTAAGACATAAATGGAGCAGGCCAGGCTACTACTGATCTTGACAGCCTCAGATGGTCCTGGGATTCATCCAGAGTGGAGCTGTCTCCTGTAGACTTTGGGAGTTCTTCCTAAACTAATTTTATGACTGAAGTTCAATGAGGGGGTCAGACAATCCCCATAAGGCTCCCCTGACCCAGGATGACCACTTTCCATTGGCTTCTCTTCCCAAAACAACCACTTCTCATTGGCTCCTCTCCCTAGGACAACCCCTTCCCATTGGTTCCTTTCCCCACCTCCCATTGGCATCTCTTCCAGAACAACCACTTCCCATTGGCTCCTCTCCATAGGACAAATACTTCCATTGGCTGTTCTTCTCAGGATGACCACTTCCCATTGGCCTCGCTTCCCAGATCCCCACCTCTCTCTTCAGTCTCTGCTGATTTGTCGGTGAAAACAGAAACCAATGGCTAGGAATGTTCTCTTTCTTCTACTGAGGTAACTAGGTCCTACACACAATCTACCCTTCACTTCTTCAAGGAATCTGGAAGTGTCTTTTCTACACTATTCCTGAGTCTTCTCCTGCATTTAATGCTGATTTCACCCCTCTCTGACTCCTCAAGAGTTGATCTGGAGTCTCCATGTTCTCCCTCCAACCCCCTTTTCTCTTTGTTCAGCCATTTGGGTCAGCACACAAGACATACCCCAGTACTACCCTTCAGCAATTCTTACCCACCCCAGCATTTCACTCCATGTCCTGCTAGAACCTCTTCCAAGTCCACTTACTGGATCCTTAAAACTGGTGCTTCTCTCAGGTCACTCCTCACTCCACTTTTGCCCTCTCCAAGCCACACTGCCTATGACGGGATAACATTTCCAAAGTGTAAATCAGATTATGTAACCCTCCTAGTCAAGGCTTCAGGTGGCTTCTCAATGGCAGCAAACAGACCCCAGCTCTTTAACTCAGATGACGGGATACCCTCAGGCTTGCTGGCTTATTAACTCCATCTCCCTTCTTCCTACTCTGTGACCACCAAGTTCCCACCACCCTGGACTTGAAACTCTGATGGACCTTCACACACCCACCTCTTTTCTATCACTCATGTCTGTTGAAGGATGAGAGCCACTTGTTTGTCCCGGTTGCCTGGCTAGCTTACACCCAAAATAACCACACAGAAACTGTATTAATTAAAAC
>LOEQ01006459.1:119597-136679 GCA_001685075.1 Bramus lutescens | reverse complement strand
GAATCCTGTTCTGTCTACTCCACCCACCTAAGGTCTGGCCTATCAAAAGGCCAAAGCAGTTTCTTTATTAACCAATGAAAGTAACAGATAGATAGAAGATCCTCCTACATCACTGTGTGACACAGAGGAACAGTTTGACAGTTTCTCTTCAGTTTCATAGGAGAAGAGCCAAAAGGCCAGTGAGCATGACACACATGAATCTTGGCCATGATTCATGGCAGTTACTCTTGTGAGAGTCTCAGAGACAGCCAGGAAGCCATGACAGAGGCTGTAGATGTCACCAACCTCTGCAGGTCTGCGCATCTTTTAGTGAAGTTTAGCCTAAGGATCTTATGCCTTTGTTGGTATTGTAAATGATAGCCTTAAGATTCATTTCTAATTGTTCCTTGCTTGTGGATAGAAAAGGAATTGAATTTGTAGATCAAACTTATACTTTTTTTCTTTTACTGGTTTTTGAGTCAATCTCATAAAGTCCATGCTGCTCTCAAATTCTCTATGTAGAAGAGGATGATCTTGAACCCCTGATCTCCCAGCCTCCATCCCGAGTACTGAAATTACAAGCCTGTGCCACCACACCCAACTTAACCTTCTGTTCTCCAGCTTTGTTGTGCTCACTCACTTTTGTGGTCCTGGAGAAATTGGAGTGCTTTTTTTGGGTAATTTTTTTAGGATTTTTCTGCATTAGCATCTAGTCATACTGTCCACGAGTTGAGACAGACTCACTTCTTCTCCAGCACCAGTATGATTGTCTGTTCTCTTGCCTGATCGCCCTCACTAGGACCTGTGCTACAGGGTCACAGAGTGGACAATGGGGTTTATGGGAGAGTGACACAAGAGGATAGGCTCAGACATCCCAGGAAGTCATGCAAGCCATGGCAGTTCAAGACTTGGGCCCCAGAGCTGGCGGAGGGGCCTGCTTCCCACAGCCCACTGGCAAAGTGTTTTCTGTTCCAGAGCAGTGAGCATCAGCTAGATGCTGATGTTCCATCTTATTCTCTGAATCTTAATGCAAGAGGACATCTTCCTGTTGAAGGCTCGTCTCAGTACCTCTTTTGTCTCTTTCTGTTTTTGCCTTTTCTTAACATTTCCCTTTTGCTCTTTGTCCTAGATTTCTCTGAGTTCCTCATTTGTCATACACGTCATAAATATTTTCTCCTGGTTGTTACTTACAGATATGTGTGTGTGTGTGTGTGTGTGTGTGTGTGTGTGTGTATTTTAGACAGGCTTTCTCTACATAGCCCTGGCTGTCCTGGAACTCACTATATAGACCAGGCTAGCCTCGAACTCTCACAGAGATCCACCTGCCTCTGACACTCCCCCACCTCCCTTCACCCAGTGCTGGTATTAAAGGCCCGACTACTTATGGTTTTCTTAACTGTTCAAAAGGCTTTGCCCTCCTATTTGTGTCCCCTTCTTATCTCTGAGTCACAGTGAGCGCATTGTTCCCAGCCTCCAGGTAAAGCAGCCACCTTCTCCCAGCACTGATATGAGTTTGTGTCTCACATTAGGTCCTCTGCCTACGGGAGGCTAACTCGCAGGTGAAAGGGAAGGGGTCATTCTCATCTCCTCCTCAAGGATGCTCAGAGCGCACCTCAAGAACTCAAAGACCAGATTTGCCTTAGAGATGCTCAACACCCTCTTTGTCCTAGGCAAATTCCAGTGCCCTTGGCCTGTTTCTGCATTTCTTCTCCATCCCAGGTCCATCTGCCCCTCCTGTACCCCAAGGCCAAGGTCATCTCTGAAAGATCTGCTGGAGCTGCCACCCTCTGCAGACTTTGTCGTGGTTTTCTAGCTTTCCCCAAGAATCTCACCAAGTAATCCCCATGAGTCGTGGCAAAGATTCATTCATGTGTGTGATGTTCAATGGCCTTTTAGCTTCTCTCAGTTGCTTTTTCTTTGGTAGTTTCTCTGGGAGTTGGTGCTGGACCACTCCCAGCTCACCCTTGTGAATGGGTAACATTCCTAGGCAAGACCAGGAGCAATGTTTTTGCCTCCTTACTCCTTTGTCTTGTCGCTTGTGGTATTGTTGGCCTGCACAATGAGCATACTTTCCTCCTGTGGGGAACAGCCAAATCTCTTCCAAAGCAGGGTTTTTAAAAAGCAGGAGCCACCTCTCCCAGGGCTTTCAGTGCGGAGGGGAGGGGCAGGCTTCAGTCTACAAATTATAACCCCGTGTGCCTTAATATGCCCTAAAAATACCTCCCATTTGCATCTCCTGCCAGCCAGTGTTTAAGAGACTTTTTTGCTTGAGGGTTCCTGGGGAAGGGACGACACCATCGCTGAGAGCACCTTCCCGCATGCATCTCCTCCTCCTCATTGTGCTCACGCTCTAAGTCACCTTCCAGGAAGAGAGGAAACCGGAAAGGGCAGGAAGTGAGATTAGTGCTGACAAACGGAGCAGTCTCTGCTCTGCGTGTCAGCTCTTGGGTTTTGTCTTCCTTTTTATAATAAAGGTTTTCATGATTTTTTTTTCCTCGTGGCTAATTTGAGATTCCGGTTATTTAAGGAGCCAGAGATGGAAGCCAAATGACTCAGCCCAGCAATGGGGAGGGATTTCCTTAAAAGACCTCTCAGTTTGTGGGAGCATGGATCAGCATGACTGTTCACAACTTGCTCCTCACGCAGGGAGCTGCCGTTCAGACACCAGACCACGTGGCAAAGAGCTCGGTCTAAAAATACTGTGCTTGCCCATCACAACAGCTCCTGCTCACCAGAACGGACAGAAGCCACGGCTTGCCTTCATCTGCTGGAGGGATCCCANATCCCAGGGCTCTCTGAGCACCTGGGTGCAATGGCTGCTACACCTGGCTGCACAGCCTCTGGACATGCTGCTGAGCATGAACGTTGTCTAGGTCTGTCCCTGCAGCTTGTCACCTGCAACCAGACAACCCACTTATGTTCCTGGCATGTTTGTCAGAGGAGCTTTTCAGTCTTTTGGGACCTGTGCACCCTGCAGACAGACAGATTTCTAGCCTGTGCTCTCCCTCCTTGGTCTATATGGACTCTGAACACTGCTGTGTAATCACCTTCTGCATTTGGGGAAGTCATTTTCATGGGGAGTCCTAAGAGTGGGCCTGAGGGTGCCAGGATCAGAGAAGAAATTCCCCTGTTCAACCTTCACAGCCACTAGGCTGGTGATCATCACAGATATGGTCCCCACGATGCCCACCTCAGGCTGACAGGTTGCACACAGATGGGCTCCAGGACAAAATGTCTGCATAACTCTTCATTCTGATTCGAAACCTGCACTGTGCCCAAGAGAAGCCACTGGGTATGATGTTTAGGGTCTATAGAGCCTCATGGCATGTGTCCCTCCCTGCCAGTATGACCTTTGCCTCCAGAAGAGAGCCCAGTTCAGGGGCAGCAGGTGAGAGTTAACAAGGTGTCTTTCCCTTCATCCCTGCAGACAATCATCCCTCAGACAATCCTTGGTCCTCAGATGCTGACACCCCAAGTTCCCAGGATCAGATTCCACTCTGTCGCCCTACACCAGCTCTGGTGTCTGAGGGTGTCAGAAGTGGGTGCATATAGACAGCATGGGTCTGAGTGGCTTGATGCAGAAATTGTCTTACTTTATCCTCAAAGGTCACATGACTGGGCTCAGAATCCTGAGGTCACACCTGCATCCCTCACAGTGGTATGGAGCCCCTGTGTTCCAGGAAGCATCTAAGGTTGGCCTACATCTGCATTCCTTCCCTGCGTTGCAGACTGTGACACCTTCAGGAGTCATTTGCCCATCCCCCACTCTCAGCAATGGCTGGCTTCCACTTTCTGATTCCGGGTCTCAAAAGCCATCATTGTGTATTTTATCTTTTGGTACTTTTTGGTCATTTCAAAGTGGTTAAGGATGATCATTGCTATTGGGGTTGTCAGTGACATTAGATGAGCTCATTTCTATCTTCTCTGTCACAGAGCAATCTCCATGGCCCCAAAGTCTCTGAAGACAGTGGATACAGGTTGACTAATTTCCTCTGTGGTTGAGAAACTGTCCTCCTCTGACCTAATGCAAAGCATGACCTTAACATGCTCGTCACGGGTTCAATGACTCCTAGACTCTGGCTTGCCTGGTTCTGCACTGACCCTCAGCAGGCGCTTCACACCCTGATGTCTTAGCTTCCAGCTAAGGTGATATCTTGCAGTCTAACCCAACCTCCTATCAAAGCAGCCCTGAAGACAAAAGAAAGAGATGAACACTCTTTCCAATGCACAGGGCGTGTGAATGTTCGTCGAGTGAATGTGTGAATGAATGGGCTATCCGGTTCCCAAACCTGGGCTTGTTTGTACACAATTTCAGTCTCCTTGCTATGGAATTCAAAGCTGAGACACTAGACAAAACAGAGTTTTACAGGGCTCTGCATCAGTGCCCACTCCTCACTCCTGCTTGGCATTCTTACCTAGTGCTCATCCCTGCTTGGCTCCCTGTCTCTGTCAGAGACCAGCCCAGGCACACCTTGCCTCCCCTACCCCGACTAACCTACACTGTAGGGCTGCTTGCTGCCTTGGCCATTTTCAGTGAGGGGCAGGTAGAATGTCATCACCTGAGACAGGCTGACCAGAGATGACCTCATCCCCACTGCTGTCAGCTGATCCCCTTTAACATCTACTCGAAGATGAACTCAGCTGACCACATGGTCTGCATCTGGCCCCAGAGGACCAAGGGAGAAAGACCTCAACAATAAGTTTCTAGCCAGGTCATCCTCTGAATTCCCCCGTGAAGCTGTGTGAGTAGCAGCTGGTCACTAGGCTGGTCTTCACCAGGGGACCCCTTGGCTCCCCTCCCATCTTCAGTCAGGACTCTAGACATTTTGGTGAGGATGGGGAGGTCATCCTTTTTGTTGTTCATTTAGTTATAAAGAGTTTAATTTTCTGAATATGTTATTGTTAGATCAAACATTGACCAACACAGATGAAACAGTGGCAAGTGTCCCTCCCTCAAGACGCCCTCCATTTGAAGTCCCTGGAAGGTTCAGAAGCAAATGCCAAGCCATAAGCGAGTCCCCTCTCTCCAGAAGCAATGGTAATTACACACACTACTCTTCGCCTTGCCTTCACAACTCATAAGACACTCACACACAAAAACATGAGTGCCACCGTGGCTGGCCCGAGATGGTGGCCCCACCTCTAGGGTGGCTGACGGTCATACAGTGGCATCCAAGGAATGAACCATGTCCTTGCCCTTGTAGAGCATGTGGAAGCATGCAGAAGAAACTTGACTGGAAGATGGAGGTGGACGGCTCCTCTGATGAGCAGAAGTGGGGACCCCATGTTCTTCACGCCCTATCAGCAAGGACTCCTTCCCCAACCTAGGAATTGCGGTCTCTAGCTGGGTGTTGCTGCAGCCTCAATCCGTACTGCACCTTGGGCAGGGAGCCTAATAATGGCCACAGTGCTGTGAGGCAGACAGAATGAGGCTGGACTCCCAAGTATGCTTCCTAGTAGAGCTGACAAGACATACAGGGGGCTAGCAAGGGACAGAGCAGGGAGAGGGGCCTGGAGGGAAGGAGAAGCAGCCATTTGCCTTGAACTTGTACCTTTTGAATGCCCAGAAGCCAGCCAGACGGGAGGTCTGAGGGCTGTCAGCTGTTCTGGTGGTTAGTTTCTGTTGTCCATCCTGCCATCCAGGATGATGCTTAGGCATCATCTGGGATATTTCGGAAGTCAGCAGACTGAGTGAAGCAACTGTCCTTCAAGGTCACGGGCCTGCCCAATCAACTGAAGCCTGAGTTCTATGGGCCACTATGAAAGGGAAGGTGTGCCCTCTCTTCTTCTAGATGACAAACCCAGCAAAAGCGAACCGCCTGGCAGAGATGGGGATGGGAGGGAGTTTGTCGCATGGCCTGAGCTGCTCTTGAGGCAGAGATCCTTTTGCTTCAGCCTCCATACCCATAGATGTCGCAGGGCAGGGTGGGGATGGAGGTAGTATGTGCACTCATGCCCTAGTGTCTGCAGAGACCAGAAGGTGGCATCAGATGCCCTGGAGCTGGAGTTCCAGACAGTTGTGAGCCTCCTGATGGGGGGCTAGGAACTGAACTTAGGTCCTCTGGGAGAGCAGACCCCTCTCTTTCCAGCCCCTCTTGAAAGTTTTTAAAAACCTGTCTGCCTCAGCCAAGGGGACGTGACTGTGCCTGGAAGCTGTGTGGGTATGTTGTAGTTGCTTAAAGCCCTGCTCCATTACTGCCCCAGGCTTCAGAGCCAAGTTGGCATCTGAAGGACATTTATGCAGTTAGTAGTCTCTGGAGGCCTTTGGTTTCCTTCTAGGCTTCTCCTTTCTCAGAACAGTGCCTTGTCCATTTTCCCATCAGAAGGACCAGCCCCAGGCATTGCTCGCCCACAGCTTGGGCTGCTGCTCAAAGTCTGGATCACAGAAGAGCAGTGGCTATCAAAGGGTAAATGACTTGTGCATTGTCCGGTGGTGTCTGGCAGAGTGTAAGTGGATCCAATGACTTGGAGGACTTATTAGATCCTAACTCCTGGTTATATGCAATTAATCAACCACATAGCTTCTTAGAGATCAGCTTGCATCCCACATAATGCCACCTGATTCACGTTCACTCTGCCAGAGGCTGCGGTAAGAACCTCATGTGGTTCCACTCATTCGACTCTCAAAACTGCCCCCAGAAGGGAGCGGTGCAGCCATTGCTCTTACAGCCAAAGAGGAGTCATGGAGCCACGGACAGCTGGGCCAGGGCCAGCCTCACATCCAGGGTACCAGCAAACTCACGCAAACCACAGCAATTCTCCCCACACCAAAGCATGGCTGGCCTCCCTGAAGCCTGACTTCTGAAAGTCATTTATATGCACCCCTGACACCTTCTGTGGGGCTCCTCTCCCACCATGCACAGAGATGGGTATTCAGCACAGGAAAGCAAATGCAGAGGTGTGAACATGCGGGGAAGCTGCACCTTGACCGTAAGTAAGCACGAAGGACAAAGTCTCAAGTCACAATGGAAGGAGGCAGACAGCACTATGGAGTAACAAGCAGGGTGCAGGGGATATTTGCAACAAGTGTGGGAAACGAGGGCTCAGTGTCTGGGCTAATTCTGAGAGCAATAAAGTCACCAATACTACAAATAAATATGTTAAGAAACAAAAATAGAGAAACCAATACTAAAAAGACTACCATTCCCAAGGACGTTGGAGATCTTGTCACTTGTTCCCTCCGAGGGTCTGTGAAAAGCCTTATAGTACCTACGACTTAGAATTTACCCGGAGACTGTAACCTGAGACATACTCCCAAAATACATCTGTAGTGCTGTTTTCATGGCATTTTATAACAGCCAAAGTCTGAAGACCTAAGCAGTCAACAACAAAATATTACTTAAGAAGAGTCAAGTGTTCAAACCAGGGCATATTGTGCAGCTAAGCGGAAGATTCAGGAGACTGACACTTGCCTACTCGGAAACTGCCGACAGCAAAAAGACTACCCGAAGCCATGTGCAGGGCGAGGTGCCATCCACTGAGTGCACACACATAGCCCAGGATGCCTGCTTGGAGCTCCTCATGAACTTATGAGTCAGAGTCAGGGTAGAGTCACTTTCTCTTCTTTTTTTTCATGCTAATTTTGTTTTTCCCATAATAAATATGTAAAGCACATGTCAAAAGGATAATTTTTTTGTTACAGTAAGAACAGAATTCCATCCCATATCTTAGCTTAACCATTAGGACAGCTGGACCCTGCAGAGTCTTGTCCCATTGCCGCTCACGGCTCTGCAGCAGTGAGGGAGGGAGCTACGGAGGAGTCAGCTGTCCATTCTGGGCTCTTCGCTGAGAACATCCAACTCGAGCCTGAGCTGCTCACTCAACCTCTCTGAGCTTGCCATGCACTCAGACATCCCAGGATGGAATGTTCTGTAACCACTGCAGCAGGTCAGAATGGGAGCTCTGGCACAGGCACCCCTGTCCTAATCCCAGGATGGACAAAAACATGGCACATCTGAGCAGCGCTTGACCAGAGAGCTGCACACATCCACGGCTGCTGGGAAAGCAGCTGTAATGACATGGTGTTTGGAACAGAAAACACGCCAAAGCCCAGAGTCCGGGAATAACACTTCCCAAGCAGCTCTGGCCACAGAACAGGAGCGGTGCTCAGCGCTGTTTTAGGACAGGGGAGTGAGAGGCAATCCCAACTTACTGGGTGTGTTGGGGCGGGTGTTAGAACGAATGGACAAAAAATGTGCAACGGCTGGAGTCCAGAGGAATATGCTTATTGCAGATGTGAATCAATGCAGGAGCTTACCAAAACGTGGGTAAGGGGTTACTAACAGAGGCATGGGTGACCCCCAAAGCAGTCGCACCACTGCAAAGTCTCCCCAGCCTGGAAGACTTCTCCACAGCTGCAGAGGCAGAGCCAGCTGTTCCACCCTACTCCACTCCCAGTTAACCTTCGCTAACCCTCTGTTCTCCAGCTCCTCCTGGAAGTGCCAGGCCCCTAGGGCAGAATTGCATACAAGGCTGGGATGGATGCTCAGGCTGGCCAGAAACTCAGCTGAGGGTCCAGTGAACCGCATTACCTGCCACCTCCTGGGAAGGAACATCAAACAGTCGACAGGTGCTCGTAATGACCGTATTGCAAACAAAGGCCTTCTGCTGCCGGCACTGCCAGAGCTGCCCTGACCCGGTGTGCCATCTTGCAATCCGTTTCTCAGCAACATGCCATTTCTTTGACTCCCTGCATATTTCATTTTGATTTTAAAAGTCACTCATTGAACGTATTTATGTGTCCTTCTCAGCCACAGTTAATTTAAATGTCATAAGGATATTTTTACTTTACAAAGAAGGGTCTATAAAAATATTATATACCTTTCAATGGCTTTTTTTTAAGAAAACTTCCTGTTTTCTTTCAATGTGTTTTTTATATTTTTAAGCATTTTGATCTCTGTGCAACTTTTGTTCTGACCACATTCATTTTCCTAAGTTCTTTTGTAATCAAATACTATATTTTCTGTTTGTACCAAAGTGACGTGAAAGTTACCTCAACCAAGAAGCCCATAGACTAATGTCCACCAGATGGCCTGGCGCCTCTGCTCTCAGCAGAACACACCCACGTCCTGCCCACTTGGTTATGCCAAGGCCTAAAAATGGATGCCGGGGTGAGAAGGATAGGCCTCATGCCCTCTGTGTCTGGAATGGACAGACTTTCACAGGAAGAAGAAGACAAGGTCCCTCTACTCAAAGTGACTGTCAACCTGGAGGACATTCGGTGGGAAATCCTGATCATTTAAAAAAATTAATTTGGGGCTGAGAGATGGTGCATTGGTACAGAGCTTGTCCAACAAGTAAGTCTGACTCCCAGACCCACGTAGAAAAGCTAGGCTGTGAGGGGTTGTAATCCCAGCCCTGGAAAGCCAGATACAGAAAAAGAAACAGATCCTGAGTCTCATTGGCCATGTTCCAGCTCAGTGCAACACCTGAGGAATGATACTGAGTTTGTCCTCTGATTTCCACATGCACATGCATACATGTACAAGCGTGCCTACATATGCGTGTCTGTATACCTGTACACACATGAACACATGCCACACACATACCTACTGACAAATTCAGCCTGCAGCATGACCATCAATTTACTAGTTGATCCATCGCCACCCAACATACTTTCTGAGTGGAGGTCCCCTAGAAAGTTTTCAAAACTACAGCTACTGAATATGGAATTCTCTTTGCTAATGATTTCTCACAAATGTAGACATGGGCATCTACTTCAGGTGTTTACTTTTCTTCAGCTAGCGAATACCTAGAGTGGATAATCCCTGTAATCCCAGCTCTCAGGACACGGAGGCAGGAGGGTCGCAAGATCCAAGCCAGCCTGGGCTACAGAGAAAGACCGTCTCAACAGTCAGACAGGAAGAGCAAAGAAAAGGATAATGACTGCCCGAAGACCACAGCTGGATTTGAGACAGCCGTGCCTCCGGTTTGGTGTAGCTCACAGCCAAATCCACTGGCTGAGGACCTGAAAAACACTGAAATGCATTCTGCAGGAGCTTCTAACATTGACCATCCAACCTCACAACTGCCTGAGAAATGTAATCTCTGATGAAGACAGAAACAGCCCCCAAATTCTAATTTGTTGTGCTCCTCTGAGGATGGAATTACACAACACAAAATGGAAGTGGCTTTTTGCTGCAGTTTCTGGCTACCAGTTTTAACCACTGTAACTTTTGGATATATAATTTTAAAAAACATCATAAATAAAAGGGATGTAATTGCACTGGCAATATTTCCCACCCCATCATATTTTATGTGCCAAACATCTATTTTGAGAACAAGTTCCAAAATATTTGTTTGAGTTTAATTTTTTTTCATTTCTTTTTTTTTTGGAGGGTTGAGACAGGGTTTCTTTTTGTTAATTTTATTTATTTATATATATTTTTATGTGTACACTATTCTGTCTATGTGTATCCCTACAGGGCAGAAGAGGGTGCCAGATCTCATTACAGATGGTTGTGAGCCACCATGTGGTTGCTGGGAATTGAACTCAGAACCTTTGGAAGAGCAGGCAATGCTCTTAACCACTGAGCCATCTCTCCAACCTGAGACAGGGTTTCTCTGTGTAGCTTTGACTGTCCTGAAACTAGCTCCATAGACCAGGCTGGCCTTGAACTCACAGAGATCCTCTTTCTTCTGCCTCTCAAGTGCTGGGATTAAAGACATGCATGGTCATCACTGTCTGACTTGAATTTAAATTTTCAGTGATTATTTTTCATTAATTTGTGTAACATTGTGTTTGATCTTTGATCAGGATCTACCTGAGTGGTGTTCTGTGAGAGACGTGGGATCTGACCACTCCATCCTCGTCACCACTCGCTGCTGCTTGGTTCTTGCCTCTCCACGGACAAGTCTACTCAAGTGGCTTAGTTACTTTCCATTTTTTAAGTCACCCCTTTCCCCTTCTACTTTCACCCAAAACCTCTGCTAGTTTTGTTGTGACTTCTCTATGGTCATATACTTATCACATTTTTATAAGCTGGTTTCAGTCACTTTTGTTCTGGCCCTAGTCCTAGAGCCAAATGAACTCAAAGTTTCCTGTGGGTGCTATTGATGATGTAAAGTTCAATTCTCAGTCGGCTGGAGGGGCCCTTCAGCTCTCAGTAATGATAATGCCCCTGGAGTTTTTACCTGAAGTGTCTGTACATTGACGTCTGCTGCCGTGGCATCTTAGCTGGGTATAAAACTGAACTTCACCTCCTCCCTTACAGGAATTTTAAGTTCACTACAAAACTAAATGGGAATTTGAGAATTTTCCATGTATTACCTGTCTCACAGGTTACCCATTACTGGTACCCCTCACTTCAGTGGCCCAGTACAGTCCATCAGCCTGCTAGGAGTCCCCTAGGTACTATGTACCCTGTTAGTTTTGGCTGAGGTTGAATGGAATGTGCCCCCACTACAGTATCACATAACATTTTCACTAGACAGTAGGTCCTCTGAACTGTCTGAGCACCCATCCTTCCCACAGGCCCTGGGAAACCTTTTCTAAAGTTTTGGAATCAAACAACGTGTAGTTTTTTCAGACTGTCTCCTTCCCTTTGTCATATGTACCTCTGTCTTTTCACGAGCTGATTGTGTCCCTCCAAACCCAGATGCTCAAATCTTTACCCTAAAGTGCTGGAGTTGGGAGTCAGGTGATGAGCATTTAGGGAGGTGATATGTCAAAAGGGTGAAGTCCCAGAGGCGGAGAGGCAGTATAATCTAAATACCCAAGTCATAGAGTTGCCCTGGGAATAGCTCCCATCAGACACAGAACCTGCAGGTTCCTTCCTTGGTGTTGGACTCCTAGCCTCTAGTACTGTAAGAAATAAAATGTTGTTGCTTACAAGTCCCTTCCATGCATGGAATCATGTCATAGCAGCACAAACCTACATGTAGCTTGATGGCTCATTGAGTTTTAGTGCTGAATAGCATTCCATTGTATTCATGTGTCATACTGGGTCACCTCCAGATTCTGGCAATTATAAATGCTATAAACACTGATAGGGCATCACTTATGTGGACACAAAATTTTAGTTCCTCTGGCTCGCTACCAAGGAACATGAGTGCTGAGTTGTATGATGGGCACATTTTTAGCTCTGTAAAAACACCAAACGCAAGCTGCCTTCTATGGTGGGACCACCTCCCTCCATTCCCACCAGTCCTAGAGAAGAGCCCTGCTGTGCTGCAACCTGCCAGCACTTGGCATTGTCAGAGCTCCTTGTTTAGGCCATCCGAGCAGGGACACAGGGGTTTACTTTGGTTTTCAGTTCCCTGATGGCATGCACCTTAGAGCCGTCTCTCCTCGCGCCACACATTCTCCAGTGATGTTCTTTTACCAGCCTTTGTGGTCCAGCCTTTGTTTTCCTTTTGAGTTGTAAGAGCCCTGCCCCTCATTTGGATAACAACCCTTGATGGGCTGTTTCTCTTAGAAATACCTTCTCTCAGTCTTGGCCTGTCTTCTCATTCTGCTGTCTTGTCCCTGCCTCCCCCACACTTCTGTTTGGTTTTGTGTTTTACTGAGGAATGGCTTCTTGAGTGTAGTGACGGAGTGAGAAGTGAGCTGGGTGGTGACCTCTGCACTGCCCGGGTCATCACCGATCTTTCTAGCAGTCCACACAAGACTCCTCCTGTGTAGCTTTGGAGTTTTGGAGTTTTGCTTTGTTTGTTTGTTTGTTGTTGTTGTTTTTTGAGACAGTGTTTCTCTGTAGCTTTTGGAGCCTGTCCTGGAACCTGCTCTGTAGACCAGGCTGGCCTTGAACTCACAGAGATCTGCCTGTCTCTATTTCCAGAGTGCTGGGAGTGCACCACTACTGCCCAGCTCTGTCGTTTTGCTTTTTACATCTAAGTCAGTGGTGCTCTCAGAGATAACGTGGGGGAAGGGTCATCCCATGTGTCTCTGCTCTCTCATCTCACATCCAGGTCTTCTGGTACCATTTGTGTTCTTCCCGGGTGTTGCCTTTGCTCCTTCCTCAGAGAACTACTTGCTCTAACTGTGGGGATCTATTTCTGGGCTTGCTATTCTGTCCCACTGATCTACGTTTCTGTTCTCTCCACACCGCCACACACACTGTCCTGATCACTGCAGCGTCACAGTAAGCCACGAAGGTGGGAAGTGTCGGTCCCCCGACTTTGTTCTTCTTACAAGCTGTCACTAACAGACACAGCCCTGTGAGCCACAAACTTGGCTTGGTGTAGAAGATACCATCTTCCTGGCAGGATCCTTTGTGCCACTTGCAGATAACCTCCAGCCTCAGAAAGAAGCTACTGTCCTGAATTTTTCCCATGTGCTGTTTCCTGTCTGACTCCCTTCCTGTGGACTCACAGGGCTGCACTCTGTGATGGTCCACAGCAGTGTCCCCTGCATCAGTGTTCTGGGGACCCCAAGCTTCACAACACACATCCTTTGCTCATGCAGTCTAGCTGGGGTCAAGGCCATCCAAGTTCACGGACAATGTAGGACCCCTGCAGGGACACAGGTTGTGTGATCATCCCCCTCACTGTAGCCACACACATGTATCATGCCTACATGTGTGGAAAATCCCACAATGCACTGTTAGAATTTTCATTTCGAGTTAGATATAGTGGCACATGCCTTTAATCCTAGCATCAGAAGGCAAAGGCAGGCAAATCTTCGTGAGTTCGAGGCTAGCCTGGTGTACATAGCAAGTTCCAGGCCAACCAGGGTTACATATTGAGACCCTGAAGTGACTTGGTTGTTGAAAGCACACTGACTGCTCTTCCAGAGGTGCCAGGTTCAATTCCCAGCACCCACATGGCAGCTAGCAACTGTCGCTAACTCCAAGATCTGACATCCTCACATAGACATACATGCAGGCAAAACACCAACGTACATAAAATAAGAATAAATAATTTAAAAATACCAAAAACTTTATTTTCAGAGGCTCCTGACGTGTAAGGTGAAGGAGGAAACCTTCTTTCTGTGGCCTCTGCTGGTGTCCCTTGCATTTTCCCCTCCATGAGAGAGACCTTCCCTCCTCCTAGGGGTTTTCCCACAGTCCTGACAGGCAGGGTGATTGTGGACAAGTCCTGCAGCCCATCTCCTAAGCAGCTTCCTTCCTCTCTGTTCCGGAAGGTCAGGAGGGTCACGGGAAGAAAGGGCTTTCTTCTCTCTCAGTGTCTTCAGGATGCCAGCCTACAACCTTGGGACCCTGTTCTTGGTGGACTGTTACCCAGGCCCCAAGGAGCTGGCTTTGCCCGGCTCCTGGAAACATGCACATCATTTTGAAGTTTCGATTGTGGTGCCCTTCGGCTGGTTTTCTTTGTACTTTTTCTTAAGGTTCTCTGAACTTAAACCTAAGCTTAAAACTTAAAGACTGGGACTTTCAGCTGCCATTTCTCCCCCTGCTCCCCAGTCTAGTCCAGTGTATACTAGGTCCTGTGATATGTCTACGGCCCCAAGGAGCACTGCGTGTTCTAGGTCTTTCTCCATCCTGTCCAGCATCACACGAAAGAGTGACAATGGCCAGATAGCAGCATCCAGACTCGGCTGCTCTCGCTGTGTGAGCAGGACCAATCCAGAGTCACCATCTCCTCCCAGGCCCAGCTAACCCATCCAAATGCACACTAGTGTCTGCCTATACAAGGAGGACCTGGGAGGAGCCACCAAGACCTAATAAACAGACATGGCAGAGCTTGGCCTCTGCCCCTGAGAAAGTCACGACATACACTCCCAGTGTGCTGGGCAGTTTCTAGAGCTTGAGGGGGCATCCGGTGGTGACCCACTGCCCACCTCTGTGGGCAGTCGTCTGCCTCACTGGATCAGAATGAAGCTGCCATGCTGTTTCCCACTCTCCTGACCACTTCACCTCAGCACTTCTGCTGGCCCCAGAGCCCTGGCTCCACCGTCGATATTCCAGGTTTCTGCCTGGACATGGCAGCACTGTAAGTATGGGCTACGTGGGAAGCTCCCATTGCAGGTCCACTTTCTGGGCAGCAGCCCCCACAGGGCCAGTCCTTGGGATCTAAGGGTTTAAGCAGAGTAGTGTGGCTGTCTCCTCCATGTGGATGTGACCATTGCCTTCTTGGAGCAGAGCAGCTGGGATTACCGGCGTGTGAACCCATGAGATGGCATATATTCATATTCCCTTGCAGGTGGAAGAGGGAGGCTCACCCCTGGGACTCACATCCTTCAGCAGATCTTCACAGGGCCCATCCTCTCCCTCCATTTCAGTCACAATATGAGCAGACAATGGACTGGAGTGGGACCATACCCTAGGGGAACTAGCTGCCTGAGTCCCCCTGCTCCTGTAAATAACCCCAATAAATCCACTGGCTCACCAAGCTGGACTCAAATGGAACCCTGTCTTTTGGCCTTCTCTATCTGGGTGAGCAGACGTATCTTTACAACTGCTCCAAAGAGTCATGCAGCAAGCAAGAATCATGCCTTCCCACATGTCACTCAGTAATGCAAGACCCACCTACAGAACAGCCTGCCCTTCGTCACACACACCACCCTGCTCCATGTCAGGGCCCCACAGCAGACGCCCACCTCAGCTGTGGTAGCACCCTGTGCTATTTCTGGGTGACGTGGTGGTGTGAGGACTCTCAGGGCTGTGGGAATGAGGCAGCAGCAGCTAACTGAGTTTGGAATCCTGGAAGCCCAGCGCCTGCGCTGTTCTCAGCTTACTTTTCCTTCAAGTGTGTATTTGGGGAAGGGGTATGAGCAAACAGCAGTTTCTCACCCGAAAGCCACAGTGTTTCCAGAAGGAAGGTGGCCTTGTCACTGGATAGATCAGGCACAGAGCTCCCAACATTTCTGAGATTCCTAACTAAGTGTGACCAGAGATTGCCCTATCACTTCTGATTTTGTTATTTTTCTGTTTTCTTCCCAAAATGGCCCAGAAGAGCAGACAAATGAGAAACAAAACAAAACAAAGAAAACCTCCAACTTTAAGTCTAAGCTGGCTTTGATTTGTCTGTGGGCACAGTAGCAAAGCCTGAGGGATGCTGTTAAGGTGGCAAGCGGGGAGTTTGTCGCCGCACATGAATTCAAACACAAGAGTAACTCTGTTAAACTGCAAAATGTGAATCCTCCAGGCAGGAAACAAACATCTGCCGAGCCCAAACCCAGTCTCCACCCAACTGCCACACACATCTCCCAAAACGGGCTCCACACTGCCTGGGCCAAAAGAGCACACGGAAGCGAAGGTCAGGGGACTCTGCAGAAGTTCTGGCTACACCTAATCTCCCCTAGTACCCTGACAGCTTTGTGCCTTGAGGCTCAGGTAACCCCAGAGCAAGTGCCCACCTGCCCTATGCTGCCAGGCCAGTGATATCCTGCTCCATGCCATCTGCTACTTCCCGTCTGTGTTTAGCCGCAGAGGCAGCTTTATCCCCATTACATAAACTAAGGCTCCGGGGGACAGTGGCCCTGGATGGTCCAGATGCTTCCAGGTCCACAGGCTGCCAAGACTAATCAGTGACCATGCTGGAACTGTCCCTGCCCAGTGACCCAGACAGCTGGGGGTAAGAGCAAGATAGAAATCTCTCAGACCCGAAGAATGCCTTTTCTCACCATGAAAGCTAGGCTCTGCCCTAGGTATCTTGATGTCAGATGGGCTGGCCTGGGAAGTGAGAACCCACAAAAGTCAGTCAGAGAGGCCTGAGCTGACCTCTTCCTAGGTCTCAATGGTTGGTTCTCCTCTCATCTCCATTCCCCAGCCTCTCTGGTGATTGGTGACTGAACCCAAGGCTCCACCACTGAACTACTTCCTCAGGCCTCTTTCCATTTTCATTTTGGAGACAAGGTCTCACTAAGTTGAGTGGGAAGGCATTGAACTCAGTCTATAGCCCAGGCAGGCCTTGAACCTATGGTACTCCTGCCTCGACCTCCCATAACAGGCCTGTATCATCAGGCTTGGCTAGTGAGTGCTATGTAGCAACGTACTCTTTGTTTGTGAGGTGAGGGAGAGGGAAGCCAGGTGTTGACATCTGTAGCTTCCTCAGGTTGAGACAGGTTCTTTCACTGACCCAGGGCTTGTCGTTGAGGCTGGATGGTCAATCAGCCTGAGGGATTCTCGTGTCCCTGCCTCGGCATCACTGGGGCTATGCCTACACATCACCATGCCTACTTTCTTTAAGTTCAACCACAGATCC
>LOEQ01006459.1:70433-80920 GCA_001685075.1 Bramus lutescens | reverse complement strand
AGGCACACACGGTTTCTCTTCAGGAGCCCCTAGTCCCCGCAAGCAAGGCAGCTCCACTGTCTCAGCAGATGGCTAATATGGGAAATGGCCTCTGATGAAAGGAACTTAAGTCTAAGACCAGGCCTAGCCACGCTTTTTTTTTTTTAATTAATTTGTTTGTTTTAAAGAGAGTGCAGCCCTGACTGTTCTGGAACTTGCTCTGTGTACCAGGCTGGCCTTGAACTCAGAGATCTGTTTGCCTCTGCCACACCCGGTTTAGATCTATTCTCTCTTACCTACTTCCATTCACCAAGGCACTATGATGTCCATACCAGGACTGGGGTCCTCATCTGCTCTGTCCAGGCTCCACTGCTGCTGGTCCTCACTTATGGGGGAGGAGATCTATGAGGATGAGGCCTGAGCATGTGGGTCCCCCTATAAAAGTCTAGGGATCACCTTGGGTGGGTGGTAAGAAGTCACATCAGCACCTTCCAGATGTAAGGTGGGACATGGGTCAATATGGGTGATGGGGATCTGTGGGCGAAGGCAGATGATGTGAGGAGCAAGGCAGTCAGCTGGGCTGCCCTGTTGTGACCAGGGTCCCAAACAGAGTTGAGGAGGAGTTCCAAGGTCTCAGGGATGGAGCTACTTGATAGGCCCCATTCTACACTGGTGAAGCCCCTGCAAATCTACACATGAGCAACCACCCAACTTCCCCACCACCACCACCACTAGTGGGGGACCCTGGGCTTGTTCTGCAGATACCCAGAACAGCTGTCCCAGAGTCAGGTCAGTGCCGGAAATCCAGGAGTGGCTGGCTCTCAGCAGGAAGAAAAGCCACAGAAGGCTCTAGGCCACGGAAGCACAGGCCACAGGTCACTTGGTTTGTCCTCCAACAGCTCTTCCTTCCCCTTCCCTAGGCCTCAAGACTGGTAAGGCGGCCACGCAGGTACAGGACAGAATTCAAGAGCTGCTGGCACCTCTACCCACTTGAGTCCCTGGATCTCACAGCACACACTGTCCTGGCTAGAGCTGGTTGCCACCTTCCAGCTGCATCTGGTGGGCCAGCTGCCGCCCGATGGCCAGCAGGGGACTGGCTCTGTAGGATGGACTGGCCAGCAGCTCCCGAAACCGGGTCCTTTCTTCCTCACTGAAAGAATGGAAAGCAGAGGTCAGCACAGGAAGAACAAGAATTCCCAGGACCTGCACGACAGGCCCGGGCCTAAGACTAGAGCAGACAGCAGGGGCCCAGAAGAAGCACAAGGTACATACAGTGCCAGGGCCACAGGGCTTCCAGCAGAGGCAAGGGCACAGGGGCTGCTGAGTGCACATCAACCACAGACGGGGTCACCTTACCAGTAGGTCTAAGAGGAATATGCTAGGGGCTGCTGCCAAGGCAGAAGCTGACAAGTGGGGAGCAGAGGCAGCTCACATGCCCTGAAGACAGCCTTATATAAGAGGTGCCTTTCCCCCCAAATAAGCCCAGAATAGATGTGCACTGGAGAGCACCGAGCAATGGGGCAGTGACACAGTTATGCACACAGGCAACTCCGGGGCCCAGCTTCCTTAGTGACCCTGACCTCTTAGATACGCAAGAGCCTTGGCTTTCGGGTCCTCTCTTCCTTTCTCTCACCTAGCAGTCACCTTCAGCAGAACCTGGAGACCCAAGCCACCAGCCCGTGTTGCTTCTGAATGCGATGTCAGTCAACAAAGAAGGTGTGGTGGTTTGAATGAAAATGGCCCTATAGGCTCATGTTTGAATTTTTGGTGGAACTATCTGGGAAAATGGAACTATCTGGGAAAGATCAGGAGCTGTGGCCTTGCTGGAGGAGGTGTGTCACTGGGGGTAGGCTTTGAGGTTTCAAAGCCCATACCAGGCCCAGTTTCTTTTTCTGTAAAGCTCTCTGCTGCTGTCCCAGCACCATGCCTGTCTGCTTCCCACCTTGAGGATCATGGACTAAGCCTTGAAAACTGCAAGCCAGCCCTCAATTAGAAGCTTCCTTTTATGCGTCGCCTTGGTCACGGTGGCTCTTCACAGAAATAGAAGAGAGATTAAGACAGGTGGGGAGGACGTCAGAGGTGCAGCAACAGAAGAAGCTGCGGGGACGGGCACCTTCCAGCAGGTAGAGCTACTGTTCATCCCAGCCACGGGGCAGAGGGAGCTGCCCTGGTCCAGCTGGGCTACAGCAGAGACTCAGGAGAACAACTGCCAGAGAGCAGTAAGGTGGACGCTCGCTCAGCAGAACTGTTTGCACTAGCTGCCCTCAGACAAAGCTGCTGAGAAAAGACGTATGTTCGCAGGAGAGGGAAACAAGAACGACGTACATAGGTCCACAGGGAGCCAAGGAAGACAGTTTGAGAGGTGTGGCAGAGAGATGGGGAAGCCTGAATGTACGATGGCGCGCTGAGGCTAGCTGGGCCTACTGCCTGGGCCTGGAACTCTAGCTGCTCAGAAGGCGGACACAAGAGGACAGCAACTTCAAGGCCTGCCTTGGTCAGAGTGAGCAAGTTCAAGACTAGCCTGGGTAACTTAGTAAGAACCTATCTCAAAAACATGAGCAGGGCAGTGGTGGTGCATGCCTTTATTCCAGCACTCAGGAGGCAGAGGCAGGCAGATCTCTGTGAGGTCGAGGCCAGCCTGGTCTACAAGGGCTAGTTCCAGGACAGGCTCCAAAGCTACAAAGAAACGCTGTCTCGAAAAACCAAAAAAAAAAAAAAAGTCATTCTGTCAAAGGATTGGGCTAAGGATATGGCTGTGTAGGCAGAGTGCTCACCTAGCATGAACAGAGCCATGGGTTCAGTCCTCAGTACTTCATTCATGTACTGGTATGTGTTGCCACATACCTGTAATCCCAGCAGTTGGGAGGTAAAGAAAAAAGGATCAGGACCACAAGGTCCTCCTTGACTATGTGGCAAGTTAGAGACTAGTGTGGGCTACTTGAGATCCTGTGCCAAATAAAGAAATAATTTTCTTATGTCCTTTCGGATACCTTTTAGGTACTCTTTGACACTGAAGTGTGAAACTTAATTTCTTCATAAATTTGTTTTGAAAGGAAACCTAATCAAAATCTGTTTATCTGATAGAAATTTTGTAATTTTAAACTTTATGTCTCCAGTGAGTGTCATTTTAAATCCATAATCTGTATTTTCTGTAAGTATTTCAGATATTTCTCCAAAGCATTTCTTTTAGAAGATCAGCTATTTTTTTGTAAATCCTGTAACAATTTTTTTTAGCCCGTTTCCAGAATTAACATTTGAAACATCTGCTCCAAAGCATTCCAGTGGGGAGGACGGCACTCAAAGCACTATCTCACTTAGCTAACACTTTAGTTAGGGCTGATAGAGCGGGGGTCCTATATCAATTTTCAAAGCCGGGGGGAGCAGCTCCCAAGTCTGTCCTCAGATACAGTAATGTCATAGATACATACTATAACGCAGGCATGTCAGGAACAGCAAGTTCAGAGAAGTGGGAAATGAAGGGACCAGGGCCATGCCACAGCTGTTTTTTCAGAAACTCTGTGGAAAAACTAAGTTCTGCCCCATGATGGTTTTAGAACTGATGTGTTTACAAAAGGTAGCTAGAATTTCCCAAGGGGCCATCAAGGTACATGAACTTAATATTTTCCATGGTTACATAAATCACAGTAGATTCTCTGCATGTTTGCTTCTCTCTCTTAAATGGTCAACAGAAAATAGCCACGAAAGACCGACACATGTGGTACACAGACATCTATGCAGACAAAACACCCATACATAAGCACATACATGCATATATACATATGCAATCAGAAAATTGCTTGACAAGGCCCAATGTACAAGCAGTATAATAACTCAGATAGTTCAACCAAACCTGCAGCTCAGAACTACAAAAGACAAAGCCTCAGAGAATATTCTCACAGCACTCTGGAGGCAGAGGCAGGTGAATCTGAGTTTGAGGCCAGCCTGGTCTACAGAGCAAGTTCCAGGACAGCCTCCAAAGCTACAGAGAGGAACCCTGTCCCCCCCAAAAAATCACTCACTCAATAAATAAAAGAGCCCAATACCAAGTACAGCCCATCTTTCTGCTTCACCAAATAGAGACAGAATAGCAGCAGCAGATGGAAGCTGAAGGGGAAGATGAGAGTCCCTAGCTGGGCATGGTGGACGTGCCTTTAAGGGGGCAGAGGCAGGTGGATCAATGAGCTTTGAAGTGTTCCTTGTCTTTATAGGGAGTGTCAGGACAGGCAGAGCTTTGTAGAGAGGTTCTGTCTTGAAAGAAAGTCCCTGGAATAACATGACCCTAGCAGCTGCTTGGTACTATTTAGCCCTCCTCTCCATTGAGAGTGAGTGATTGACTGTTTTCTCCTGGCCATGGCTTGCCAGAATTGTTACCATACATGTTAGGGTCAGAGCTGCAGCCTGTCATCCCTTACAAGCTAGGCGTGGCCACCTATCCTCAAATATGTCAGTTAAATCCACTGTTAATAATGAAAAACAGAAAAGATTTTATTCACTGTGGCCACACTAGAAAGAGATTGAGTGACACCCACCTATCTGTTTTGGGGTTCTAATATAAAAAACATACATGAGGGGGCTGGAGAGGTGGCTCAGAGGTTAAGAGCACTGACTGCTTTTCCAGAGGTCCTGAGTTCAATTTCCAGCAACCACATGGTGTCTCACAATCATCTGTGATGAGATATAGTGCCCTCTTCTGGCATGTAGGTGTACATGCAGGCAGATACTGTATACAGAATAAATAAAAATAGATGAATTTCAGTTCGATAGAAGGTGTGATGCATAACTGATGGTTACTGGTCAAGGTGTAGCCCGACTGCTATCGTTGGTTCCTGTTTCCTGCAAGGTGATCTGACAAGTTGTCAGAACTGTGAGATCTTTCTGAGGTGACAACTTTCTCAGCTTGGCACCTGGGCTCAGCCTTTTCCTTCTCCCAAAATGAGCTTCCTGGGAAAGTTCAATGAAGTCCATTGTCCCAGTAGTCTGACAGCAGAGGAGGGATACTGATCCTTTTAGGCTGTCTTCATTCCTGTGAGGATAGCTACACAAGAGTTGCAGGCATGAGCCAGCAGGCCTGGCCACACCTAGCTTTTTACTAGCTTTTCCAGCTGATGGTAGGTATTCTTTGATGCTGCACCAAAGCTTGGCAGGTGGTAATTTTTTTCTTTTTTTTTGTGGTCCATACAGCATCATGCATGCTAGACCAGCACTCTGCCATTGTATTACATAGCTCACAAGATATGTGGTAATTTCTTAAAAGTTAGTTGCAAGGTTGATAATTTAGCTCAGTAATATCCTGCCTGGGTTTCATCCTCTGCACCAGAAAATAAAAAATAATTGTAAGGGCTGAAGAGATGACTCAGCAGTTAAGAGTATTGGGTGGTCTTCTCAAGGACCCAGGTTCAATTCCCAGCACCCACATGGCAGCTCACAACTTCCTGTAACTTCACTTCCAGAGGATCTGATGCCCTTTTCTGACCTTCAGAGGACATTGCATGCAGGTGGTGCACAGACATACATGTAGGCAAAAATAATCATACATAGAAATAATTTTAAAAAGAAAAATCTGAAAGCATATCAAAAGAATTTTTGTGCTGCGTACCTTAAAAACAATTATCTGTCTTATATTTTTATTTTTGGATGTACTGGGGCTTGAACCTAGAACCTTGTATGTAGTAAAGAAGTGTACTACTAAGGTGTTTTGTTTTGTTTTGTTTTTACTATTTAATTTGAAGCAGTTCTCACTAAATTACCCAAGATATGCTTGAATTCGTATTATGGCCCAGACAGGCCTTGAACTTTTGCACCATTGTGCTCAGATCAAGCCCAAGCCCAGGGCTTTGGCATGCTAAGCAACTCTCTAGGAAATGAACTCTATCCCCAGCCTTTGACTTGAGATTTTGAGATAGGAATCTTAAACTTAAAATCTTCCTGTTTTAGCCTCCAAGAAACCAGGATTACTGTGATTACAGGCCTTTGTTACAAGGTCCTACTTTGAATTTTTAAATTTTTTTGGGGGGGTGGTTCATGAGTACTCCATGGTGTGTGTGTGTGGAGGTCAGAGGACAACTCTGGAGTTTCTTCTCTTCTTTTATCATGTGGATCCTGGGGTCAGACTCAGGCTGTCAGACTGGAGAGGTGGCTCAGAGGTGACTGAGTTCAGTCCCTAGAGCCATATGGTGGAAGGAGAGAACCAACTCAGCAAGCTGTTCTCTCTCTCTCTCTCTCTCTNAAAAAAGGCTTTAACCTATACAATGAAAGGACATGAAGAGCTTTGGGAAAAATTGACACAGAACACTCAACACTACTAAATAACAGAGGTTCTATACATAGACAAGGGGGGAAAAAAGCCATCATTTTGGAAGCAAAAACAACAAATAAAAAATAATGTGTGGGTGTGAGATTCAGGCTGCCTCAGATTCCCTAAAGCCAGCACACCACTGCAGCCAAGTCTGCAGAGGCTAAAAAACGAGCCAAGAATCTCCTGGCCACGCTCACATCTTAGTACAATGTCAGTCAGCCAACAGGACAATGCCGCTAATGGGACAAGGTGTGGGGTTGTGTGTGTCTAACCCACAGTAAGCACATGTTCCAGCCACCGTTCCAGAGGCTCAGGTAAGGGAAAGCTCATACACAGAAGCTGTCACCACTCCCTGGAAGCACTCCAGATGGGCGCCCATGGCCTAACTACAAGACAACAAAGTTCTTGGTCCCAGCAATGTCTCCCATTTGGAGTCAGAAGCCAAACCAGGACAGAGAAGATGGTGGGAGGCTTGGGGTGAGGTGGCTGGGGTGTAGATGAGATCAGGAAGAAGGTGGGTAGGGTTATACTCACAGGAGCTGCTGTCTCTGGGCTGCACTCATCCGGCTAAGCTCCACTGGCCTGGGCTTGCTGGTCACCCTCCTGTGGACACAGAGAATTCAAGTCAGTCTGACACCACATTTCACTAGGAAATCTGTCTCTGTGGCTCCCCTAGTGTCTACACCACCAGGAGTTCATGAGTTCCACACTGTACACTGGCTGTGGATCTAGATGAGCCGTGGCACCTGGGTCCCATAACTAGAGTTGGCAACCACAGAATCCAGGGTCTTGTCTTACTCCCTAAGGTTCCTGTCTGATACAGAAAGGCATCACCCTAGGAAAACACATCACATCTGTACCTTGAGTCTGCCACCTGCCCAACCTGAATGCAGAAGCCGTCTAGGCAGCAGCCTGCCCTGGGCCCTTTACTCCACTACCCTTAAAAACACATCGCACTTCCTGACAAGATACAGGTACCTGACATCTGTCCCCTGACTTCTGATGAGAGAAGAGAGAGCTCTGCTACCAGAGGTCTGCAGCAACTGTCACTCCAACGTGACCTTAGGACCCAGACACAAACCCTGTGTCCACCCTACTGATGTTGAAGTGCACTGAGGGACTTTCTGGGCCAAGAGAGTTTTGCCTGCTGACCTCCAGATGAGGGTACCCTGAAAATAGTCTCAGAGTCTTCTAAGCCACCACACTGGGTCTGACATGGGGGTTAGTCTGCGAGTCTGGGGCTCAGTGCCAGGCAGCAATCTCCTAAGGTCAACTCTGATGGTTCCAGCCGTGCCAGGAGCATTCTTGCAGGTCCCTAGGAATGGATTCAGTCTTTGGAATCTCTGCCCAGTAATGGCAGAGAGGACAATCCCAGAGCCCACCACCTGACAAGATGATTTCAGGTGTCATGCTGAGCAAGTGGGGCCCTGAGCAGGAGGAGCCCTGAGTGGGAGACAACAGAGGAAGGGCAGAAAGCACCGTGTCCTGGACCAATATCTAATCTAGACTCCTGAGCAGCAGACCTGAGCTCCTAGTCAAGCTCCTTTTCAAATATGAATGCACAACACTTCGGTCTTCTTGGGGCTCCTCACATCCTGGTCTCTGGTCCCCAGTCTGTTAGGATGGTGACCTCATGCCTGTTTGTTAGTCCTCCCAGAGGCCCCAGAATCCACCATGGTATGAGAAGATATACCTAAGCAGTGGGGGGCCAAGGCCTCCAGCCAGCCTGGACAGGAACACTGCCTCAGGTGACCTAGCTAGGGAGCTCCCTCAGCCCACTGGCTATAAAATGCAGTCCGGGGCTTCTCTGAGTACGGTGACCGCAGCCCAGGTCTCATAGACCTCTACCCAGAGGCAGAGTGATCCTGAACTCAGACACTGGGAGCAAGAACACAGCCTAAGTAACCCTGTGAAGTTCTTCAGCGGACAGATAGACAGGGACTTCCTAGAGCACAGCCCCATATGGTGTTTCATAACTGAAAAATTTTAAACTAGTACATTTCCAAACATACAACAGCCAAAAATAGATTCAGAACCAAAGGCAAAATGAATCCAGGATGTTTTTGGCAGTTTGCCTGAGTTGCAACATGCACCTTTACTGCAGCCTTGGTTCTGAATGCTCCCAGCATGCAATGCCAACTAGCAGTGCCTGACCTCTCAGCTCGGATTCAAGGCTGTTACATGGGAGTAGTGGCAGTGTAAGGTTTCTGGCTCTCAGAGAAGCATCGTGGTCAGCTGGGGGAAACAAAGGCTTGTAATGTGTCCATGTCAGTATCAAGTCAGGGGGTCTTTGGGCTGCATTTATAGAATCCTTGATTTAAAAATTTCTGTTTCACAACCTAGATGTCCCTCAACCAAGGAAAGGATAAAGAAAATGTGGTATATATGTGAATAGCAGCTATAAAATAAAGGATAACTATACTATAATCCACAGCCCCAGAGAGAGTCCAAGGGAGGACACATCAATCTCCCTGGGAAGGGGGAATAGAGATTTTTTGAGTGAACTAAGGGTGAGTGGGGATGAGAACATGAGCAATCAGGTTGGGGGGTTACAGAGGGGAAGAGGTACTGAAAGAGACTACTGGAAAGGGGGAGGGTATCTTGAGGCCAGGTAAAAACCTGGCATAAGGGAACCTCCCAGGAATCCACAGGATAACTGCAGCTAAGACTCCCAGCAACAGAGGATACGTAGCCTGAACTGGCCATCTCCTGTGACCAAACTGGTGCCTGGCCCAACTGCCATCAGAAAGGCTTCATCAAACAACTGATACGAACAGATGCATATCACAGCCAAACATCAGGAAGAGTTTGGGGAATCCTGCAGAAGATGGGGACTAAGGATTGTAGGAGTTGGAGGATCAAGGACACCACAAGAAAACTCACAGAATCAACTAACCTGGGCCCTCTGCATGTATTACAGTTGTATAGTTTGGCCCTCTTCTGGGACTCTCAACAGTGGGGACAGGGGCTGTCTCCGACTTAAGGACATAGATACTCTACATCCTTAAAAATCAAATGTACAGTCAGGATTTATTGTTTTTTTTTTAAAGATTTGTTTTTATTTTTACTTATGTGTACATGTATATGTCGGTGAGAGGATGCCAGGAATATAGGTGCCCACAGAGGCCAGAAGAGGGAGTAGGATCCCCTGGAGCCGGAGTTACAGATGGCTGTGAGCCATTCAGCATGGGTGCTGGGAACTGAACCAGATATTCTGCAAAAGCAATAAGCACTCTTGATCACTGACCCATCTCTTCAGCCATCTCTTCAGCCCAAGATTTGATTCATGTTAAACAAGCATATTCATCTCATCAGTATACAAATATGCTTTCATCTTTAATAAAGGTAAAATTGTATATATCCTACAGGATTGCTCTAAAATAAATTTTTTATTTATAATTTATTCTGTCGGTGGTTGATTTGTACAGCTACCTTATAAACCTATGTACTTGGAGCCATATAAAACCTTCCCAGGAGCCGGGCATAGTGGCACACATCTTTAATCTCAGGACGTGGGAAGCAGAGGCCAAAAGACCTCTGTGAGTTCGAGGTCAGCCTGGTCTATAAAGTGAGTTCCAGGCCTGCCAGAGACCCTGTCTCCAAAAAAAGAAAGAAAGGGGGTAAAAAGTATTCTCAGGTGTGAAGAAGCCATGAATAGAAAAAGCATAAGCCCTGTCATAGAGATTTCCTTTCTTTTTATTGTTTTTGTCTTTTAAGACAGGAGTTCCAGGGGTTCTCTCTGTGTAGCTCTGGATGTACAGAAACTTCATCTGTAGACCAGATTGGCTTCAAACTCATACATCTACCTGTCTCTGCCTCCAGAGTGCTAGGATTAAAGACGTGTGCCACCAAAGCCAGCCTATCCTAGAGAATTTCATCTCTCATAAGTAGGTTGGCTGGTAATAGCATGGTTTACGATCTAGTCCTTTGGAGTTCCTGCTCCATGTAAGAATCTGCTAGATATTCTGCAGAACACAGAAAAATGTGATGGACAAACTGCCAGTATAGGCAAAACTATCTTTGAAATTTCCTCCTCTGTGGAAAAGTCTGCTGGATACTATGGACCTGTAGGCTGAAGATGGATGCCCCCAACAGTACAGAAGAACTTTGTGTGACTGCCCAGGTAGCAAGATGTCTGTCAATTCTAGAATGTTGGAATTTGCTTGCAATGCACTTCCTGTTAACTTAGGTAATATTATATCCTTCTGGAGTC
>LOEQ01006459.1:1936-15649 GCA_001685075.1 Bramus lutescens | reverse complement strand
AGAAAGAAAGAAAGAAAGAAAGAAAGAAAGAAAGAAAGAAAGGAAAAAGAAGAGGTAGAGAAATAATTGAGGAAGGCAACACCTGAAACTGACCACACACACACAACACACACACAACACACATAACACACACATAACACACACAACACACACACAACACACACAACACACCACACACACAACACACACACAACACACACACCACACACACCACACACACAGAACACACGCACACAACACACACAAAAACACAAGACACACACACACACACACACACACACACACACACACCCCTTGAGGACTGTGAAGAAACAAGAGAAGAGAGATAAGAGCTGAAGGACCCCTCCCAGGTGCCGCTTGTTTGAGTTGTGGGGAAAACAAGCAAACGCATGTTTCATAGGAAGTCATGGGATGTGAAGAATACACAAACCAAGTTACTGTCATGTTTTCTTTTCACTAAAATTGGCGTGGAGAGAGAAGCCCTTGGCTGTCCAGAGACCATCAGTAGCTAAGTTTTCCTAAAGCGTGGAGAAGACAGAGGCTGGGTGGTTCACGTGGTCCACGGGAACAGTGGTCTCCGCTGACTGGCTTCTGTGAATAATGGCTGTGTTCCAGTTAACAGCTTTCAGGAGAGGATAATATGAAAAAGACCGTTTAATCACACATTGCGTTTTTTTTTTTCAGGCGCGCCGAACATGGGTAGCAGACACCATGCTGAGAACACTACCTTTGATTGCCAAGCTTGCATTTTAAAAGGCATTTTTCTTCTTCCTAATAAGTTAAAAATCAAGGTCTTTTTTTTTTCTCTATTGCCTCCAGGAGAAAAACTACCTGAAAGTGCACGAATGGACCTGGTTAAGTTTTTTTAATTAGTTTAAATGATTCCTACTTACTTTGGTTGTGGCAAAATGTACATGGATGGATATTTAAAGTTAAATTTGCTGTGCAGCAGATTTAAAACTGGGCCAGGAAGATCAGCAGTAACGTAGAATAAGGAAGACAGTTTCTGAAATGGTTATTTCATGGAAAAAATACGGCAGACTTTTATGATATTTTTTCCTAAGATAGTTCCTTTATTTTAATGGAACTGGAATGTAACTTCTAAGAACATATGGCTTTATAATTATATGGAAGTATGCTATGGGGGGTGTTCTCACTTCAAGTCAACTTTACACTAATTTTTAGATGATTTTGCATCAAAAACCAGAATGGATGTTGGGCAGCAATCGCTGGTGTTTGCCTTGTGTGGAATGTGGTTCACATCAGGATTTCTCCATGTACAGTGTGATTTGCATCTTTTACTTCAGTTCTATGTTGGGATCTCTCATCCGTAAGTGGATTTGAAAGACCCTAAGTTCCTCCTCTTTATTATTTATGGAACAAACAGTTGGGTGATGCCTAAATTTCTTAGAATTGCCTTAAGACATGGCTGAAGGCAGGAGCCACAGTGGCTGAGAAAGGCAAACATATCCATTCACAACTCTAGAGACTAGAAGTCTGAAAGCCAAGCATCACCTGGCCCATCTTGCCTTCTGAAACTCTATGTCCATGTCTGTTCTTACTCTTTTGCACAGGCCGTGATGTTACATCACAGGACTATAGTTACATAGTGGCAGAGCCTGTATCTGTGTTCATATCACGTTCTTCTCTGTGTCTCTGGTTCTTCCATGTCTTTATGCTTAAATTTTTGTTTTTCTCTTGTGAGGACACTAGCCACCTGATGTAGCACCTGCTCTCAATTCTAGATCATTTCTACTCGAAATCCCAGGCTGATTTCCATCAGCAAAGATGCTGTACCTACTCACATAGTGACTGATGTTCAGACATTTGAGGTAGGGGCATCCATTTGGAGAAAAGGAGCAGTACTAGGCTAAATAAGTAGTCATAAAATGTCTCAAACATGTAGTAATTTAGTTTGAAAGTTGTCAGCCAGACCAGCTGTAAAGGGAAGGGCCTGCTTGAGAGAGGGGCCAAAAAATGTGGAGGCCTCAGGATGTAACACAGGAAGTGGTCTGGCAGGGGAGTACTCCCTCAGGATCTGTGTGTCCCGGAGAGGATTTACAGGATGAACTTGCAACAAGTTCCTTGGCCTTGTAGATGTCTCCATGGTCTCCTGACTTTTTGAGAAATGGGAACAAAAAAGTAAGCTCCACCCTGAAGGCTAAAACATAACTCTTCGTACACTAGGCTGGACCAGAGCAAGGTCCAGTACAATGAATGAGTGTTTGAATGTGTGTCATTCCTTAGCCAGCATGTGAGCAACACTGAAGGCTAGGATCATATAAATGCATCTGCTTACCTAGCCTCACGCATGCTGGTGAAGTCAGCAGGTACCCTGGCATCCAGACATCTGTGGAAAATATGTAGCTCAAGTTTTCTGAGGCTTACTGAGTGTAGAAAGTATTTTGTGAACATCTGTTTAGTTCCGGGCTGTGCCCAGGGAGTCACTGGACCAGAAAACAGAGAAAGTCTTGCTGATCTCTGGTTCAGTAGTCATGATTAAGTCACACACTTGATTATGATTCCTATTTTCCTCAAGGAATTTTAGTTGAATATGTTTCTTCAAAAACTGTATTTATTTATTTGTGTGCATGTGTTTGTGTGTGTGTGTGCACGCATGCAAGCCTATTACAGCACATTGTGGAGGGCAGTGGACAACCCACAGGAGTTGGTTCTTTCTTTCCACCACCTGGATCTCATGGATAGCATCTGGGACCTCAGGTGTGGCAACAATTACCTGCCCCACACCCAGATTCTTAATCCCTATCAGAGAAGTGAATCTTCTTCATAAGACTAGTGTATTTGTGCAGTGCTTGCAATTTGTGATCCTCTTCATTCTGTCTTTCGAAACCTCTTTAGTATAGTCCACATAGTTGTAGGCTATAAAATTGGTTTAGAAAAATTAACAAATTTATTTAGACCCATGGTGGCCAGCTTGTGGACTTAAGCTTAAGCTTTCTGTCCTATATTACTTGTTTTATAAATAATGAAAAGGGGAAAACATTGATGGGTGTATACTAATTGTTTCTCAGACTTCAGTGGTATGAAAAATTAAGCTAAGCATCCAATGCAATGGAAAGCATGCAAATTTCAGAGACCTGGCTTTTTGGCCTCTACTTCCTGATTTGAGCTGGAAAAGGGTGCTCGTGATTGTGGGAAGTCAACTGCCTGTCATGGAGTGTATCTTAACTCTTCAGCTCATGTGCTGTGTTTCAGATGAAGGAGCTCTGGTCTATAACAAGAAAATCCTCCTGTCACTTAGTGAGATTTCATTTTCTGGAAATCAGTCGATGCTGGCTCACAGAGCAAACGTGTTTGCATAACGTGCTGGTTGCCATGTGTTTGGGAGATGTCCCCATATGCCATTGTTGACACAACAGTGATGGGGCTTTTAAATGTTGAGCCTATGAAAATGTAATGTGATTGGACTTGGACAGGAGCCTGAAATAGACCACCCATTGTATTTATTTTGCTGCCAAACGGGTCAAACAATTTCATTTGCAGAGCTTTGAACCTTCTTGATAGGAGTACTTCACATTTCACGTTAAATACACGCTGAGTTGTGCTGAAATTTTCATCTTGAGGAACTAGATTTTGGTGTGTGTGTATATTTTTTTCCACAGACCTTTTACTTTTGTCAATTTTATTTGGGGGATTTATTTTGGAAAAGAATTCATCCTATCTAGTTGGGGGAAAGATACTTGGCTACAGCTTGCCTTGGGGATTTAATCAGGCCCCAGTCCATTCCTTAGAGCAGCGTTGTACCTTACAGTCTTTCCTGTGTGTGTTCCCGGATCTCATGGCTAGGATCTGCCTTGTTCCCTTTCTCCTTGCCCAACTGCACACTCCTTCCATATGTCTTTCCAGACCTATACCATGCCTCCGGGATTAGCCTGGTGCGTGGCATGAAACAGGCATTTGGAAAGTGCTTACAGATGTGAACTACATGGCCCGTGTTAGTAACACGAGTAAAACTGGGTCCAAGCTTCTTTCTCAACTGCTCCATCTCTTGGTCAACAGATGGGAATTCCTCAAGTCTTACTGAAGCCAAGCAGATTGTAAAACACATGTGGCATGTCCTCTGCGGTGATAATTGGGTGTCACCACTATGGCTATTATGTGAGTTGGGTTTCTGTCACTATAACAAATATCTCAGATCATTATCTTGAAGGAAAAGAGGTTTGTTTTGGCTCATGGTTTTAGAGGTTTCAGCCCCTGCTTGGTTGAGTCTTTCCTTTGGGAGAGGTAATGAAGCACGATTGCTCATCACACTTCAAGAAAGCAAAACAGCCAAAGCAAAAGAAAAGATAAAATAGTAACAGGAAGGTGCTGTGTGTCCTCAGTGTCCTCTCCAAGGCCACATGCCCACTTATCTAAAGACTTTCATTGAGGCTATACTTCCCAAAAGTTCCAACATATCTCAATAGCATTTCCACTGGGGCTAACGCTCTGGCAAATGGAACTCTGGGAGACAGATAAGACCCCGGTGTGAGAAAAAAAAACTGAGCGGATCTCAGGCCTTCCCCTGCCTAGAAGACTGAGGAAAGCCCTGTCAGCAGTGAGCCTGGCTGTCCTAGCCCAAGCCTAAGATACCTCATAAGCAAGACTTCAGGCCCACCCAGATGACACAGTATGCAATCCCTATTTTCATTTTCCTTTATTCCGATAACTCTCACAAGACCTGAACGAGCATTCAGATACACAAGTAAATGAGAGGGCTGACATTCCAGTTGCCCACAGTAAAGAAGAGGACAATGGACACTTTTTACACATTGTAATTTTTCTTTTAGGTATCACATGTAAACCTCAACTTGTCACATGAATCTATGCCTTACCTAGGGCACTTCAGATTCTGTTCGTGTGCATGGAAACCTCAAATTCCTTGACTGACAGTTTGTGCTAAGATGTACTAGGGACAACACTGATTCCAGGAGGTATCATTATGATGAGAATGTAGAGCTAAACACTACTGAGCAATGGTTGCTTCAGGAAAGGTTCTCGGAGACTTCTAGAAGCTCACAGCTCTAGAAGCGTGCCATTAATTTCTCAAAAAATATTTTTTTAAATTGAAACACAACAGTCTTTTTCTCATTTGTACTCTCCAGAGATCTTCCTTTTATTTTTCTCATGTCTTTGTGCATGGTGTGTGTGTGTGTGTGTGTGTGTGTGTGTGTTTGCAGGTGTAAGCATGTGCATGAGGATATCCAAAGCCAGTGTCAGGCATCTTCCTGGATTTATCTCCTCATTCATTGAGGTCCCTTAATTAAACCCAGAGATGATTGATATAGCTTGTCTAGATAGAGAGTTTGCTCCAGGCACCCCAGTCTCTTTTCCCAGTGTGCTGGAACTTCCGACTGTGTGGACCACCACACCTCCTGGAGATCTAACTCCAGTCTTCTCACTTGCTGCTTGCACAGCAAGTTCTTTAAACACAGAATTTTCTCTCCAAACCCAGAGCTTTCTTCTCCATCATTCCTCCACCCCTATAGGCAGGTTAGCTTCATTGCAAAGCTTGTGGACTTAAAGCCACAGTGTTCAGATTTCAACCTTAGCCCTTCCTCTTAATAATTGTGTAGCCATGAGTGAGCAAATTACTCTTCCGAATCTTCAGTTTCCTTGACTATAAAATGGACCAAATAATAGTACCTGATAAATAGGGGCCAATAAGAGTATTAAATGAACTATATCATTATAAATCTATAAAATGCTGAATGTCAAAAGTGCTTAATACATTTTGGCTGATATATGGCTGTTATTTCTGGGTAGTTTCTAATTATTCCCTACTATGGTAAATCGTCTACTGTCAAATTCCCATAGACAGTGGAGCTGAGGGTGCAAATAGCATCCTAAACAAAACTCAGAAGCAAAGGGTAAACGTAGGTCTCACAGATCTCTCAATGTGCTCATTAGTAACGTATGAAAGATTTTAGAGGTTTGAATGGATCCAGAGGGTTCATCTTGCACAACACAGCCCAGGAATGAGTGACACTAACAGTGCACAGGGCACTTTCTTCCAAGAGCATCTCGATTCGGGTGCTTCTGTGCAGCGTTGCTGTTCACGCCTTCCCTCAGGTCTGCATTCAGTACATTTTTGGAGACTGCGATAAACTCTACTTAAACTTTAGAGGACCTAAAATTAGTCAAATTCTGCCTTTGTTTACCAAAACACTGAAGCTATAGTAGGCTAGATAAAGCTCAAAGCATCTCTTGATTCTGTGAAGAATGAATGATATTCTACTCTTTGAACTAAGCGATGGTGTTAGTATTCAGAACCTGATTAGTTGTGTGGATTTAAGAACCAGCATGCTGAACTTACCATGGATACACCCCAAAATAATAATTTAAAAGGAAGTATGGTATTATAAGAAAACAGACCTTGAGGAACTGGGAAGATGGCCCCATCACAATGTCCCATCTTTTGTCTCTGCAAACACAAAGACCTGTGTTACAGATCCAGAACCCATTGACAAAGTCAGGATGTTGATCTATAGGTAATCCCAGGGCTAGGGAACGACAGATCCCCGAGGCTCACTGGCCAGTCGTACTAGACTGTATGAAAAGTTTCTGCCTAGTAAGAGGCTACCACATGTACATATACACATGCACACACATTTGCACATGTGTTCACACACACATGCATGCATATAAATGTGCCCATTCACCAGTATAAACATGCACTCAAAGAAAGAAAGAGATAAAAAAGAAAAAAAGTCAGATCTTTTTGTTTGTTTGTTTTGCTTTTGTTTTTCAAGGCAGGGTTTCTTTATGTAGCCTTAGCTGTCCTGGAACTTGCTCTGTAGACCAAGCTGATCTCACATTCGTATAAGCTATGACATCTAAGGAGTTTCCTATGGAAATATGAAGATGTAACTAAGCAAAACTTAGAAGAAACTCACCAGGTCTGGCTCTCACCAGGGTGGCTAAGTTTCCTTCCTCTTCCACAGCTGTGTCTTCACCTGATTTATTACATGAAGAACTTCCCCTCTCCTCAGTGCATTCGCTATTTTGTCCCACATGTCACCAACTGGCAAGATCCCGAGGTTTTGGAACCTGCTTCCTTGCCCTTTACGGTAAAGTGGTGACCTCACTGAAGAGGGGAGATGCAGCACAGCAGTTGAGCACCCCTGCTCTTGCCCAGGGCTGAAGTGGGGTTCCTTGGACCCATGTCAGGCAGCTCATAGCCAGCAGTAATGCCAGGTATCTGCTGCCCTCTCTGGCCTCTGAAGAAAGCTACACTAACATGCATGTATGTACACACACATACATACACACACACAACATATAAAAAGAAAATCTTAAAAGAAAAGAATGGAAACAGAATAAGATTTCCATGTCTCTTTGTCTTCATCCTCACTTGTTCACTACTGTGGGAGTGAAATTTCTTTTTTGTGTACGTATTCATGTGTGTCTGGGTCTATTCATGAATGTGTACATGTGTAGCATGTGTGTATTATGTGATTGCATGTGTGTATATGTTTATGTGTGGGCATGAGTATGAGTATGCATATTTATTGAATATATATGTATGTATATGTATATATATATGTGTGTGTGAGTATGCATACCTATGTTTGTATGTGTATATGTGTGTGTATATTTTGTGTATGTCTTTAGATGAATGTGTTATATACACACATACATATATGTTATGTGTGTATATGTGTAGATTTGTAAGTGTGCAGGTCAGCATGTATAGTGGCTAGAGATTCACCTCATGTTTCATTTCTCAGGTGCCATATCTCTTGTTTATTAAGAAAGGATCTCTCATTGATCTGTAACTCTTCTTGTAGGTGCTCCAAGCTGGTTGGCCAGTGACCCCATGAAGGAATCCACTTGTCTCTAGTGAAAAGCACTGGGATTGTAAAGGTATGACACCATATAACCCTTACACATGGGTTCAAGGGATCATAGGATTGCATGCTTGTGTGGCAAGGACTCTATTGCCTGGGCTATCTTCTTAGACCTGAAATTACAATTACCAAGCCTGCATAAAAACTAGTTAGTATTCTTGTGATGGGCTTCGGGCAATATCTACTTTAACCTCAATACAACAAAGGTTGATCTGTAAATATAGCCCAGAAGTAGAGCACTTGCCCAATATACATGAAAACCTTGATTTAATTCCCAACACTTCAATAAAAGAAAAATAAAGAAAGAGAATCAGAGGCCAACATAAATTCTGCAACAGGAAGCAACTGAGTGGTAAGAGGTTTGTGTCCCAGTTCCATGGTTACAAGTCCAGGGTATTTTTTGACAAATCATCTGTGGGTGTGCCCCAAGCATACTCTGCTCCTACAGCTCTTCATTAAAATGAAACAGATAAATCTAAAAGGTTTCTGGAGCCATTCTCCTACTATATGTGTGTCATGTGTATAATATAGACCTGCACAGTGAAATGTCTTAATCATATTATACAACACATCTTTAAAATAATGTTTTAAGAGACAAATCTAAACCCAGTAGGTTCTTGATGTCCTGGAACACTTCTTTTTCCACTTTGGAGTGGGGGCTCACAGAATTTTACTTTAATAGAGCAGAGTGACTTATGGAGACAGGGAAATAAAAGTCCTTAATGATTGCAAGTGGAGGGCAATCTATTTCCATCCCTGGTGTCTTAAATATCCATAGCAACTTGGGACAGGAATGCTTTCTAACTGAGGTGCTCAGGTCCCTTTCCTACAGCTTCCCTCAATATAATCTCACACATAGGCTCCTCAGTGCACTACATTTTCCACTATACTTTGATTGAAAGAAATGATCAGGACCCTCATTTGTATAAAACTCAGGAGGTAGATTTTTATGCTGTGGATTGAAAAGTGATTCTTTGATGGTGGAAGTTACAAAATAAATACTAGTTCAGAATTATATATAATAAATGGTTAATTATTTAGGGAAGACTTACAGATCACTTTCCTAGATCACAGTCCTCTGCACAAATGGGGAATAGGAACAGAATCTAGCAGCCAGAAGTGATAGCCAAAAGCAAGAGAGTGAGAGCAGGCTTTATAGCTGCATTTATAGTATAAGAGACCACACCCAAGTAGGCTGGTATCTTAAAAGATGAAGGAGCAGAAGGAGCTCCCACAACACCTCCCCCCATTTGTTTCAATAAGAGAGCTCCAAACCCGATACAAAACTATATACACTAGGAACAGATATAAAGTATAAGATTAGAATTACAACCAGCATAAACAGTATTAAGCAAGGAATGTATGCTAATTGTTTTAATAAACATTCTATCCTAAGGAGTCTAAGTCTTCTATTGGAAATGGCTTGGCTAGATCATAAGACTATGACTAATCTTCAATCCCATTGAAGGCCTGAGAATGGAGATAATATTACTTGAGTAGGCAGGAAGTGCAATCAAGAAGCTTCCAAGGTGTGCAGTAGATGTCAGAGACAGCTGGTTACCTGAGCAATCACCCAAAGTCTCATTTGCAATGTTGAAGCAACCAACTTTGGCTAAGGCCTAGAGTAACTGACAGATCATTTTCAGAGGCAGAAAAAATTTCAAAACCATTGTACCCTGTCTTGGCAAGATTTGACAGTCTTTTTTCTTGAATCCTGCTTGTCCAGTTTGGACATTGTGTACTTTGTCAATGGTCAATGCATGGGCAATTTTTTACCCAAAGGCCAATTGGGCCAAGAAGAAGACAAAGTCCAAGTGGAGTGCCTTTGGTGCTCAACATTCCCTTGGGAATAGATTGGTGTTGCCAGGAGCAATCATGTCTCATGTCAACAGAATCCTAAGTTATTTAAATGCCATGTTCTACAGATCTTTGAAGTAGTTGAAGGTTACCTATCTATGTGGAACACAATCTTTATGTATCTAAAGAAACGAATTAGTCTAACTAAAAGTGTAACAAACATGAATGATTATTGACCTATAATACTTAATACTTATATAACTTAAAGATTAAGACTTCATATCACAATATTAAACAATCTTTCAACAATTGTACAGTAAAGGAGGACAATGACATCAAAATGTAAACAATGTATAAATGTCTTAACCAAAGGTAGAAATACATAATGCAATATGATAAACATATCCTAAAATTGTATCATTATACAAAATGTCTTAAACAGAGGTAAAACATGCATACATACAATATGACAAAATAACTTTGCATAGTTGTACAAATATTGTAAACAGAAATAACAAATATAATTTGAACTTGTATCTATATACAGGAAACTATGCCATTGTAAATTATCCATAAATAATAGCTCACAAGTATTCACTCTGTCACTCACTATTTATTATTATTATTATTGTGAATAAATTCACACAAAATTACCTATTATCCCATTCAATCTTCCTTTTTTTCCCTTGAGATCTCTAGGCCTATATAATTTCCACCCCTATGCGAGTAATAATCAACCCCTAAATGGTATCTCTAACTGTGAGGACAAACTTTGTTGGGAGAGGGAACATCACTTTCTAGAATTGCTTCCTGCTGTCATGGGGGCAATGATTTTTCTATGAGATTCTGTAAAAGTAAAATAATGGTTAAGTTTCAAGATTGCAGTTTTGTATAACTGCAAATAGTCTCTGGGTAGTAAATAGGGTTTTTGTTTGTTAGTTCATTTGTTTTTTTGAAGTCTTATTTGGAGTTCTGGCCAGAACGTTTTAAGAAGGTGCACCATTTCTGCAGCTGGTACCCAAAACCAGTCTCATAGTAACGCTATCAACATCATGATGTCATATCAACCAGGTGGAGTCATTGATGTGAGACCCCATTTTCTTCCTGAAAGCTTCAAAGATTACTACAGGAAAATCTACTGCTCATTGTGGAAAACTTAAGCATTATTTGTATAGACATATATTCAATGAAAGATATGATATAAACAAAATGGGCATGGAGAAAAGTAAAATATTTTCTTAAATCTATCTTCTTTCTGTCCCATGCTAGATGGCTTCTGACATGAGACAGAAATTCTGAATTTTTCTTTTAACAACATGCTTGGATTTAGAGGATAGCCATTGTCCAACTCCAAAGCCAGCTCTTAATTTTAAGTAGAGATGTATATACATGTACAGATAATCAAATTTTACCATGCAGATAATACAGCATCATAAGGCAGATTTCTCTTTGCTTGTTGATTCTTTCTGGATAGCTATCTTTTTATCTTTAGGCATCTAGATGTCCAAAGTCTCTCCATTCTTTGAAGATTAATATTTTTCTGCAAAGACAAGAACAGAACCCTGCCCCAACCCTTATGGGGTTTTCTTACCACCTGTATGGTTGTCACCTTTCTGGATGAGCTGTCATTTCTCTTTCTCAAGAGGTTTCTCTTTTTCCAACTAGATCTTTATTAATTTTGATGGTATCCATAGAGTTTTTCTTTTCCTGTGGAAATAAGAGCAAAACCCATTCCCCAATGTAACACATCTCCTGGTTTCCATTGTGAGCTCAACACATTCTTGAAATATACTGACTGATTTAATTCAGAAGTTTTTTTCTATTGTCCAGTGTCTCTCCATTACCTTTGTTCCTTTCTCATTAGCGTTAAGAAAATTCAAGGTTAATAAAGCATTATGCAATCTATTTCTGGGGGTATTTTCCATCCCTTTCTGTTTGTTTAGCATATTCTTTATAGTTCAACTTGATTTTTCTATAACTGCCTGACCTGTAGGATTATTTGGTATACCTGTAATGTGCTTTATATTATAATAAGCAAAAATTTGATTCATTTTCTTAGACACATATGCTGGACCATTGTTTATCTTTATTTGTGCAGGTGTACCCATGATGGCCATAACTTTAAATGCATGATTACTGAATCAGACTTCTCTGAGCTCAGGGAAGTTGCCTGTTGAAAGCATGAATAAGTGTCAGTAGTGTGGTGTACATATTTTAATTTTCCAAATTCTGTAAAGTAGAATACATCCATCTCCCAGATTTCAGTCCTTTGAGTTTCCTTTGGGTTATTCCCTGCTGGTAATGATATTTGGTTATAGAAAGAGCAAGTAGGACATCTCTTTATAATCTCCTTAGCTTGTTGCCATGTAATAGAAAACTCTTTCTTTAAATCTTTGCTATTGACATGATGTTTCTTATAAAATTCTGAGGCCTTCATCACACTTTCAACCAATCAATCAATTTTGTGTTACCTTGTGATAGATGACCTGGCAGCCGTATGGGATTGGATGTATGTTATTTATATGGGACAAAGCCCATTCCTGATTATGTCTTGAATCTGTATGAATAATGAAGTCAATTCTGTATTATCTGGTATAAACTCAGTGGTTTCAATATGCAAGACAACTCTTTCTGCAAATTGCAAATCAGTAACTATATTGAGAGGTTCTTTAAAATCCCTTAGCACCATGAGAACAGCATATAATTCTGCCTTTTGGACAGAATTATAAGAGCTTTGTTCCACCTTACTTAAATCTTCTGATTTGTAACCTGCCTTCCCTGATTTNATATAATTCTGCCTTTTGGACAGAATTATAAGAGCTTTGTTCCACCTTACTTAAATCTTCTGATTTGTAACCTGCCTTCCCTGATTTATTTGCATCAGTATAAAATGTATGGGCTCCAGTTATTGGTGCATCATGTTCAACTTGAAGAAAAATCCAAGTAGTTCTTTTTATAAAGTTAATTCTATTAATTTTGAGATAATTGCTATTAATTTCTACCAAAAATTATCAAAAGCTCTTTGCCAACATTCATTGTCTTCCCATATTTTTTAATTTCATCATCAGTAAAAGGAACTATAATCTCTGCTGTGTCTATACCTGCTAGTTGATGAAGACTCAATTTTCCTTTTATAATTAATTCAGAGACTTTTTCCACATAAGTTTTTAAATTTTTACTTGGTTTATGTGGTCAAAAAAGATCCATTCTAAGATAATATCTTCCCTCTACATTAAAATTCCTGTCTTGGAACTAGCTCTTATAGACCAGACTGGCCTCAAGTTTACAGAGATCTGCCTGCCTCTGCCTCCTGAGTGCTGGGATTAAAGGCATGTGCCACCACCACCCAGTTCCTAACAATCTTTGAAAGTCATTGAGAGTCTGCAATCAATCTCTCCTAATTTGTGCCTTTTGTGTTCTATTGTTCTGTAAACCTATTTTGTAACCTAGGTAATTGACAGAATCTCCTCTTTGTATTTTTTCAGGAGCAATTGTAATCTTCATTTAGGCAAAACTTTTTTTACTTCTTCAAACATTCTTTCTAAAATTTCTGCATTTGTGTCAGATAACAAAATGTCATCTAGATAATGGCAAATTATAGAGTTAAGAAAGTGCTTGTGTATTACTTCCAATGGCTGATTTACAATGTATTGGCACAGTGTGAGACTATTCCCTGTGGGAGGAGGGTCCACTGGAATCTCTTAGTAGGCTGAGAATTATTTCAAGTAGGCACTGTGAAAGCAAATTTTTCTCAATCCCTTTCCTGTAAAGGTATAGTTAAGAAACAATCCTTTAAATTAATAACTATAAGAGGCCATTCTTTTTGTAATAGAGAATGCAGAGGAATTCCAGATTGTAGAGGGCTGCTATGTTGGATAGCCTTGTTGGCAGCTCTTAGATCTCTCACCATCCTCCATTTTCAGATTTCTTTTTAGCAACAAATACGGGAGAATTCTAAGGGTTAGTTGAGCATCTAATTGCTCCTGTACCAGCTGTTCTAAAGCCTGTAGTTTGTCTTCTGTTAAAGGCCATTGTCTAACCCATATGGGTTTCTCAGTTCAACATT
>LOEQ01006458.1:48637-61698 GCA_001685075.1 Bramus lutescens | reverse complement strand
AAAAAAAAAAAAACCCAAAAAAGAAAGAAAAACAGAAAAGAAACTACCAACAGGTAGCTGCATGAAATCTGTAGAAAATTTTAAAGAAATTTCTTGGCATTTTTAACAAACACAAAAGATTTAATCAGAAATTACAAAAGTTGACATACAAAGTAGACATCAATAAATTTGGTGAATGACAAAAACCAAGCTATCAAAATTTAATTTTAAAAAATTAGGAATTTAAATAGTATCACTGCTGAGAACTCTTGGAATACTGGCTAAAACTTTAAAAAATTACTTTGGAGCTAGAACTCCACAAAGTTTGCTTTTCCAAGAACATGAAAGTAATTTTCACTCCCTATACAATCAGGTTTTTCATATACCTCAGACTGTATTCATGCTAGAGGAAGATTAAAGGACTGAAGCCAAAGTGATTAAACTTGAACTCAGGTGTTAAAGCACTTACTTGGTGGGCTTTCATTATTATAATCGTTCATAAGCCTAAACTTGGGTAGCCCCAGCAGGAAGATGTGCTCATTTTGGTGGACCTTGAGGTTATTGATGGTCAAATCAACATCAGCCTTATGTAAGGCTAGTTAAGCAGGAAGGTACTCTGCCTAAGAACTGACTGATTCCCAAGGTCACAAATTGAAACAGGTCTCACAGTCAAACAATTCACATTCCGTGGAAAGAAAAACAGGCATTAGTTGTGTCCATCGAAGGGGGACACTGTCCAGGAGTATACTGGACATTTTTTGAAATTTCTGTGTCGCTTCTGCATCTGAAAAATAGAACAATGACAAAGAATGAAGGAAAAAGAAGCTATCTGAGCAGCAAGACTTAGAAGAAATTAAGAAGCAGACAAAATAGAAAAAAGAATAGCTACACTGTTTGATATGTAATATTCTGAAGGCAGAGAGAAACACAAATTATCTGAAGCAAAGAAATACAAATTATCTGAAGCAAAGCAAGTAAAGACTATAGCAACTAAAGTTCTTTTTTTTTTTTTCAGAGCTAATTGGAGAAGCCAAGTACAGGTTAAGTAAGATATGTTAACCTGACACAAAGATAAGGTGGACTAAGAATCTACTGCCATCAGAAAGCTGAAAAGGGCTGAAAAAAATGCAAACTAGTGTTGTGGATTTTAACTGCCTTTATGGAACATTTCAGAACTTTGAACTTAGGAAACTGGCTTTGTAAAGGCAAACACTGAAGAACTTTAAATTTAGGAAATTCCAACTTGTCTTGCACCAGGTTGCACGAGTTCCATAGAGCAGGAATCTATTTCAACAAGCCGCTTTAAAACAAAAACAAAATACTTTAATGATACATTTAAAAACTGCAACAGTACTAAAATCTATCAAAGTAAATTGTGCTGAATGAAAATTAAACTTACTCAGAAGTGGATTCAGAAGTTAAGCTTCTTTCAGTAACTGAAATCACAGAAGGCTTTATGTTTACAAATGTAATACACATAGATGGAGTATCAATTTAATTTGTAAGAGCTCACAATGTAATATATTTAAACTACTGGCTCATATATCATAAATTCAAAGTAAGAGACACATGTACATACCATTTTCGATTACTACTTGGCAAGTATGAGTTTTACGTTGATTTAAGTGTTTAGCCATACGGTCTAAGCCAGAAGTATCAGCTAGGAAGTCACATTTAAGGCACACTAGAGTGATGCCCCTATGAAAAGAGAAAAGACTAATAAGAGAGATCATATGTGGCAATACATACATAAATTCAGTAATTGCTGTTCCATGTAATAACTCTTGATTTTTATTTTATGTGCTATCACTGTCATTTTCCAATTTTGTTAAAAATATATCTAATGTGCTCTTCAAAGGGTTGGGTTGTAGGCAGTATTTGCCTCCCATGTGCAAAGCTCTAGATATAATCACTGGCCCTGAAAAGAAAAAAAAAATGATTCCAAGAATCTGGCCTAAGCCTGGAGAGATGGCTCAGAGGGTAAGAGCACTGGCTGCTCTTCCAGCGATCCTGAGTTCAATTCCCAGCAACAACATGGTAGCTCACAACCATCTATAATGAGATCTGCTGCCCTTTTTTGGTGCACAGGCGTACAAGCAGACAGAACACTATATATAATAAATAAATAAAATCTTAAAAAAAATCTAGCCTAGCCATAGGTAAATTATGATATCATTTAGTGCTTTATAAATTGTTGCTCTCAATCTGTTGCTAAAAGATTGGCATCCAGAGACCCAAAGCAGTCTTGGATCCATTAGCAACTTGTATAACTTGTGTAAGTCACAGTGATTCCATGTCTGGTTTATCTGCCAAGCAAGAAGATACATTTATTCAAAATATATTTTGGTTGAAGATCTTGTTTGTTTCTTGCATGTCTTCATGAGAGATGCATATACACCTGAACAAAACACAGCACTATTTTCACACAAAATTGAGCAAAATATCTCTAAGTAAGATATATAAGTAAATAGTCAAGAGGTCTGAAAAAGATTTCAAAATCATTAGCCATCAAAGAAATAGAAATTAATATCAAAATGAGATATCATTTCACTCAAGTCTGAAGGGCTTGTATCAATAGACTAAACATAACATGTGCTGGTGAAGATAATGAAGAAAGATCTCTTATACAGTGCTGTTACAAGTATACATTTGTAATATTATGGAAAACAGAATAGAGCCTCTTCAAAACCTAAGTCCTAGGATATCCTCTATACATCAAATTAGTAGGCATTTTGTATACAACAGCAAACTAAACAGTAGTTTATGAAGCATATAATCTAATGTATTTAAATTTGAATAAAGTTAGGAGAGATGTGAAAGCCTTAAATTTAGTCATTTAATATAATTATTAGTTTATCAACAAAGCATATACATACTTGGTATTTTAGTTATGTTTCGTTTGCTTTGAGACAGGGTCTCACTAATAGCCCAGTGGATCCTAACTCGGGATGCTCCTGCCTCCCTTCCCCAGTGCTGGAATTATAGGTGTGAGCCAACACAACCACTTCATCATATAAAACACCTTACCTTTATAGGTCTAAAACCCAGTAGTATACCTTATGCTGATTTTTTTTCTCTGCAGCTCTTGTCTTAACATCCTGTTTTATAGTCAAGACTAGGTGTTATACACATAAAAGTGTCCTTGAACAACCAAAATCATGTTTTCCTCCCCCAAACCACCCTTTATTCCTAGTTTCTCTTATGATGTCATTTCCTTGCTTCTGAGGTTCAAATAAAAATATTTTAGTATTTCAAATATCTAATAACAATTTCAAATATCATTTACATTATACTAAACTGGGGATTTTAGACCTATCTCTTCTAAACAAATAACCCCTAAAAGACAGGTGTTAGAATGACCACTTTTCTAAAGAGAAATGGATCAGATTTAATAACTTATCTAAGGCTAGACCCATATTTGAAAATTAGCCCTTTGATTCAGAAACCCACTTTCTGTACCTTTTTTTCAAACAGCCCATAAGCTTTGTTGTAAGATTTTAATTTAATTATCTATTTTTTTAAACAAATGGGCTTCCTTTTTTAAAAAAATATAATTTATTTTTATGTTCATTGGTGTTTTGCCTGCATGCGTGTCTGTGGGAAAGTGTCAGACCCCTGGAATTAGAGTTACAGACAATTTTGAGCTGACATGTGGGTGCCCTTAACCGCTGAGCCATCTCATTAGCCCCTCTGGTTCTTTCTTTTGGGATTTTTTTTTTTAAAAAAGATACACTATTTTATTTTCTGTGTATAAGTGTTTTGACTACATGAATGTATGTATACCAACCACATCCACGCCTGGTGCCCAGGGAAGTTAGAATGTAAGATTCCCCTGAAACTAGAATTATGGATGGTTTTAATCCACCACGTGAGTGCTGGGAACTGGACCTAGATCTTCTGGAAGAGAACAAGTGCTTTTGACCACATCAGCATCTCTTTAGTTCCAGCCCAAACAATTACTAAATAACAGCTGTAACTACTCTGTGGTTTATGCAGCTACAACTCATCATGCAAACTGATCTTCCTTTCACACCCTTGATTTGACTCAAAGCATTGGTTTTGATTTTCTCAATGTCTTTCAAAGTAAAATTAATTCTTAATTCCTTAGAACTATTTTTTTTGGATTCAAAAAATTCTGACTCTAAGCTCAAAATTATTATTTCACCATATATGTGAACTTTGTCCTCCATTCAAACTGTACTACTAGTTATTCAATGTGACTCAGAAGCACTTGCATACTTTCTCCTTTTTGTTTCTATATTTCAATTCATGCTTTCTTCATGCATCTTTTAAGTAGAAACCTCTTGTCTTCTCTTAAATAAGTAACTCACTGTATTTATGACAAATTTCCTGATTCTGCTATATTTACTTATGTTTACTTCTTATATCCTCCCAATAAATTGTACATTGTTTTGAGACAGGGCCTCACTATGTAGCTCTGGCTATCCTGGAACTTACAGAGATCCTCCTGCGTCTGCCTCCCAAGTGCTGGGACTAAAGGCATGTTCCACCATACCCAGCTTAAATTGTACCTTCTTGAAAGTTGGTACCAAGCCTTCTTCATCATTGATCTGTACATGACTTGACACTTTGTTTTACACGTGACAGATGAACAATAAATAGCTAAAGGAACAATTCAGCATAAAATATTATTTAAAAAGTCCATTTTAGATTTACAAATATTTCTAGTAATGGCACTATCTAATATTATTTCTTTTTCTAATTATTATTAATTGTTGTTACTTTGAGACAGGTAAGAGGCTGGCTTGGAACTAGGTATGTAGATCAGTCTGGCCTTGGCATCACTATCCCTCTTATCATAGTCTCCCTAGTGCTGGGGTCATAGGCATTCTTTCCCAAATGCTACTACAACAATTTTTATATACTTTAAGACTGTATTTTAATTATGTGCATGGGGGAGTATGTGTATACATGTATGCATTGCCTGAAGAGGCCAGAAGATCTCTGGATCCCCTGGAGCTGGAGTTACAGGCTTTTGATATGATATGCTTGACATGGGTGCTGGGGATTAAAACTAATCATCTGCAAGAACAGCAAGTACTCTTAAACCATGACCCACCTCTCCAGGTCTTATTTTTTTGAGACAGGGTTTCTCTGTGTATCTTTGGCTGTCTGGGAACTCACTTTGTAGACAAGGCTGGCCTCAAACTCAGAGATTAGCCTGCTTCTGCCTGCTGAGTATTGGGATTAAAGGTGTGAGCCACCATGCCCTGCCTGATATATTTTTTAATGGCATGAAACTTTCTTTTATGAGCTACTGACCTAGTATTACAGACGTATATTTTTAATACACATTGTAATTTAACTAAGTGTCTATTATGTGCCCGGCAGTCAGTGTTTTGACAACATGAATGAGATAATTAAAAAAAAGAAAATTGAGTAAAAAACCACCAGAAGAATGTGAAAAGTCTCATAATACTTAGCTGATTCTGAGCAAATGCCTTTATAAGCAGTAACCAAACATTCTTTCTGTATAGTATAATAAAAGCCATATACTTTTTTTTTCACAAAAGAGTAAAAGTGAGAGGTTGGAGGGATGGCTCAATTAAGAGCAGTGGCTGTTTTTGAAGAGGAACCAAAATCGATTCTCAGAACACACATGGTGGTGTACAACCATCTGAAACTCCTGTTTCAGGGGATCCAGTGCTCTCTTCTGGCTTCCATGGGCTCCAGGCATGCATGTGGTGCACAGATATAGATAAAGGCAAGACACCCATACATAATAAAATAAAGTACATTTAAAAAAGAATAAAACTGAGATTTATAAATACTATATTAATTTCAAATATTATAGCATTTAAATAAACTTAATTCTCAATCAAGTATTGCTAAAGAGACTTTCATTTTCATTTTACAGAGTAAATTCATGAAAGTTTCAATTTAATATCTGGTACCACTGAGACAGAGGTTAGTCATGATAGGCTAGCTCTTTCTTTGTTCTAAGAATATAACAAACATATATCCAGTGACAATTGTTTAGATTTTCAAATTAGGTATATGAACATCTGGCTAAAAAATATAATTTCACCTCTTTAACACAAAGTACAGAAAAAGATCAATTAATTACCTGAGAGCTCTTGAATGCTTCTTGAAAGTATAAAATTGTTTACTTGGGTGGTCACTATGAGAGCTGATAGATAAAAGACAAACAAGATTTTATTACTTTTATTACTAAATAAGTCATTAATTTTATTTTCATATTTTCAAATCTATGTGTAATTTCTTAATTTTGAATAGAAGTTAATTACAGAAATAATGAGATTATATTGATTCTGGTATGGTCTGAGCAAGGGCTCACCCATTAATATATTAAAATCCTACCCTCCCCTTTATCTCAATCAATGTGATGGCATTAGAAGAAACCATTTAGGAAATAATTAGGTCACAAAAGTAGAATCCTTACACATGGGATTTGTGTCCCTTATAAGAAACAGACCTAAGAGCTAGTTTGTTTCCTCTATTGTACAACATAGTAAGAAGGTATTATGAGGGATTGGCCTTCACCAGAACACTTGTTCTTGTTGGTACCTCTTATTTTTCTCATTTCATTTCTTTCCTTTTTACTCTTTTGTTAAGATCTATTTTCTTATGAGTGTTTTGGCTACATGTGTACTACTAGTATGCATGGTACCCATGGAGGCCAGAAGAGAACATCAAATCCCCTAAAACTGGAGTTATAGAGTTGTGGACCACCATGTGGGCGCTGAAACCCTAACTCTAGTCCCCTGGAAAAACAAGCACCAAGTGTTCTTAATCAGTCACTGAGTCATATCTCCAGCTCAAAACATAGGCTGAAATTACAGATGATGAATTAAGAGCTGATTGAATAAATCATGATTTAATAGTCCAGAAGATAGAAATCAAAAAGGATAAGAGAGATTCAAAGATATCAATGCTAACTATGACTTGAAATGCAAAGTTTTTAAGAAAAAACAAAGTGGCATTCAAAACAGACAACACTGAGTATAAAGCTGACTGAGAAAATTGATTGGTGTTGTAGAATTGTTGGACTAGAAAGAAGGTGCACATGCCTTTAATCTCAGCACTCAAGAGACAGAGGCAAGTGGATCTTTGTGAGTTTAAGGTCAGCCTAGTCAACATACTTAATCCTGTTTTAAAAACAAAAAAAGAAATATCAGGCCCCAAGAGCTATGTCAATAAGTAATTGAAATAAATATTTTATATAATGAGATAATGCCATGGTAGCAAGAAACAGAATTTAGTACGTCAAAAGCATATATGAAGTGCTAGCACTAAAGCTAAAGTACCATGAAAAAAAAGTTGAAGTCATCAAAATATGTGAAGTCCTTCCAAGAGACCTATTATGTATTAAAAATAACAGTGATCTTGCATAGTAATTTTCAAGAAAAGCTAAGTATGGTAACAAATGTATTTAATCCTAGCACTCAGGAAACAGGTAGGCAGTTCTCTTGTGAGTTTGAGCTACCCTGGTCTACATAGAGAATTTTAGGCCAGGCCATCCAGGGCTATCTATACAGTGAGAGAGACCCTGTCAAGTAAAATAATCTTCAAGAAAATTACTTTTAGAGATTGTACTTTATTTAGCTGAAAAGAGGAAGAACTTTCTTAATAGGAATAGTTGACATATAATTATGTCTGAGTGCTTTTTGGCTTAAAAATCCATCCTGAAGGAACAAAGTAAGCCTCTAGCAATGAGGTCCAAATGAAAGCAAAGTGGGCCCTGAAGTTTTCCCCTCACATAGAACCCTCAATAAGAGTAAAATAATGGGAAGTTGAATCAATGTATGAAAAAGGATCCCAATGGTTGCATCAATATCTTTTCACTGAATGAAGGAAAAGATGGATGGCTGTGCAAAGAGAGGAAAAGGTCAGAGAGAAGGAGGGGAATGAAAATAAGTGTTCTTTAGTATAATTAAAAACCCTGGAGCCTGGGGGTTAGAGATGGCTTTGCTTTTTCAGAGGACTTGGACTTGTTCCCAATACCCACACAACAGCTCATAATCTTCTCTTAACTCTAGTCTAGGGAATCTGATACCCTCTTCTGGTCTCTATGGGCACCATTGTAACTATTCAGTGTATATGTATACACAAGAAGGCAAAATACTAATATACATAATATAAAAAGTATCTTAAAAAGAATTTATTTAATAAAGCCAGTCTAATTTTATGAATTTAACTGGTTTTATAACTTCTGTCCCAGTGGTTTTATAAATTATTAATTTGAAAACATACAAGGAACATCCTAGACATTCTGTATTTCTAGAATTGTACTTCCATGATGAGACAAAGATACTTTTAACAGGACTTTAAAACAAATAAACAACAAACAAAAAACGCCTCAAAGGGTAGTGATTTTTGATACATGAAGTCTCATGAAGCCCAAGACATCTTTAAACTTGATATAAAGCTGGGGATAAGCTTGAATTCCTGATCCTTCTGCTTCCACCTCCCAAATGCTGGGATCACAGGTATTCACCATCAAACTTGGATGGCAATATTTTTTGTTACTAGGAATTGAATCTGTAGCTTTTTACACATACTAGGCAATGGTATACCAAGAAGTTACACCCCAGCTCTGAAAGGTAATTTTGACTGGCACATTACATACTCAACTTACCTCATATGATTTGTAAAGGCTTTGTTACAGTTGGTAGTGTACTTGCAAAAATCACAGTTTATATATGTAGAAAAGTGGCTTGAAAAATCTTTTATTTTGGAATGGCACTCAATACACGTGTGAATTCCCTGGTGACATCTTATGGAGACAGAAAAAAAAAGTCATACCACAAAATAAGGAAACTCTTATTAACGATTAATTGAAACAAAGATGTTTAAGATTATCAAATAGATATATTTAAAATTTGAAAGATTTCTCTGAAGTAATAAGAAAAATGAGTGCAAAAAGTTTAACACATATTAATATTTCCTTAGAGTAAAAAGGCTTAGTTCAACTGGGTAGTGGTGGCACAGGCCTTTAATCCCAGCACTCGGGAGACAGCAGATCTCAGTCAGCTCAAGGCCAGCCTGGTCTATGACTTGAGTTCCAGGACAGCCAGGATGGTTATACAAAGAAACCCTGTCTTGAAAAGCAGAAACAACAACAACAACAACAACAAAACCAAAAAAGGACTTAGTTAAGCAATTTAGTGTCATTGGGTAAAAATACAAAGTTTAAGACTAATGAAAAAAATTAAAATCATAACACAGCAGTTTAAATTCTACTTGATAGTTGTAAGTATGTACCATTTTCTTATCTGCTTAGTTTTTATAATTAAAGTGTAGAAGGTTATGTGACATAGTAAGTCATTAAAACAAAGCATCTAACTTCTGAAATTAAGTTAGTATCATATAATGGATAAAGACAGTACCTCAAATTCTTCAGAGCAATACTGAATTTGTTTTTCCTGGTGCGCCGTTTCTTTTGCTTGTAGGAAGACTTGGCTTTGGATTTAGTTGCACCTGTACCTGGTTTACTTGTATTGGGTTTACATGTCTCAGTTAAGATTGCCTGACACTTAGTTATCTTACTTTTATTTGCAAATACTTTTGTGTTGATTTTAGTAGTTGTACTTTTAGACTCTGGAGCTGCGACTTGAAGAGAAGTGCTTGGAATAGAACTAGAAGGTGGACTTGATCTTGATTGAGCAGATGCAGACGAAGCTCGAATAGTAACCTATGAAAACAAAGGCAGGATGTATTTTTAGATTATTAAAGTGGCATTAAGAACACCGCCTGTGGGTTGGAGAGATGACTCAGAGGTTAAGAGCACTGGCAACTCTGTTCTTCCAAAGGACTGGGGTTCAATTTCCAGAAACCATATGGTACCTCATAAGCATCTGTAATTAGATCTGGTGCCCTCTTCTGGCCTGCAGGCAGAATACTTCATACATAAGTAAGTAAATAGAATAAATCTTCAAAAATAAAACAAAAAAACACTGCCTGTAAGGGTTCACATTTAGTTATCTAATATGTGTAAAAAAGTCCATGTATGTAGGTGCACACATATGTGTATATGGAGGCCTGAAGTTTGATACTAGGTGTCTTCCTCAATTGCTTTCCACCTTATATACTGAAGCAGGGCCTCTTTGCTTGAACACAGTTTGGCTAGTCTAGCTAGCTGGCTTGCACCCAGAATTCCCTGTACTCCCCCCATCCCCCACATTCTGGGACTATGGTTGGGCCACCACACCTACCCACATTTAGAGATTGCTAGGCCTCCAAAACTTCAGTTTTCCCATTTGTACAAGTATTTTACCCACTGAGCCATCTCTCCAGGCAGCCCAAGCCCTCATATTTGTGACCAAATGCTTTGTTTTACAAGAGTGTCAAAACAATTAAAGGCAGGAATGACAGTTCTATCAACATTTTAACAGTGATGTAAAAACTGACATTCACATGTAGGAGGATGAATTAGAAGCCTTCATATTAAACATAAAAAATGAATTCAACATATATTAAGGACCAAATCTCAAGTGTTAAAATTACAAAACTCTCAGAAGAAAATACAGAAATAAATTCTCATACCATTGGGTTAGTCAATGACTTCTACTTTTTATTTATTTATTTTTTTTTGAGAGAGGGTCTCTCTATATAGCATTGACTGTCCTGGAACTCATCGAGATCTACCTGCCTCTGCCTCCCATGTGTGATGGAATTAAAGGTACCACCATGTCTGCAGGCAATGAAGTTTTTAAAAATTTATTTTTATTTTATATGCATTGACATTTTGCCTGCATATATATCTGTGTGACGGTGTCAGATTTTGGAGTTACAGACAGTTGTTAGCTGCCATGTGGGGACTGTGACTTGAACCTGGGTCCTCTAGAAGAACACTCAGTGTTCTTAACTGCTGAGTCATCTCTCCAGCCCAGGCAATGACTTGTTAAATATGCCATCCCAAGCATAAGGAAATAACAAAATAGACAAGCAGGCATCTCTTCAAAGAAGACATAAACACTAAATTTAAATCTTAGCAAAGGAGCCCATAATTCTACTCCTAGGTACATTCTTAAAAAAATGAAAACATATGCTTGCACAAAAACTTTAACAAAATTATTTATAGCATCATTGTCACAGTCTAAAAAACTCAAATACTACCAACTGATAAATGAAAATATACACACAATGGAATATGCTCAATCATGGAAGGAATGAAGCACTGGAACATGCTACAAGACAGATGAGCCTAGGAAACATTATAACAAATAAAATAAATCCTCAAAGACTGTATATTGTATGATTTCCTTTACATTGAATTCTCAAAATGAGAAAATTCATAGAGATTCTATCTTGCTTTGAGTGGTGCTGAAATACAGTCACTGTTAATGGATGTAGAGTTCCTTTTACTGATAATGCAAATGGTCTAAAATTGCATAAGATGGTGTTTTCACAACTCTGAATGTTAATAAAACCACTGAAGTGAGCACTTTCAATGGAAAAATGTCTGGTACATGAATTATATTCTAAATAAGCTATTACAAAAAAATCAGTATGACTCAAAAAGCCAAATATCATTATTTAAAGGAGTAAACCATAAGATGCAACTAGATACACTTTCCATTTACTCTACTTTTTGTAGTTTTGTGTGTGTGTGTGTGTGTACCTGGTGCATATGTAGAGGTCAAAGAAAAACTCGAATTTATTCTTTTTATCTCTATATGGGTTCTATGAATTGAAACCAGATAATCAGACTTGCATTGTTGGGAGGCAAGTACCTTTATTCGCTGACCCAGTTTCCCATTTATTTTAAATGTTCTTACCAGTTAAATGAAATTTAATTAGATGTTTATTTGCTATTGAAATATTATAATTTTATATTGGTAACATTTATATGTAAAGAGATATTAATAGATAATTAGAAGTTAATGTAAACTATATGAGCATTTAAAGAATGCACTTTTCAACCCTTCCTGTAATTTTAGGTAAATAATTGGTTCCATCTAATTAATTCTCTTTATCTCTAATACAGGGATAATACTAACTCTCCTGTCTTGTTGGATTGCTGACTGATTAATTAGAATGTATAAAAAAGGACATGGATATTATTATTACTACCACTGTATTACAATATGGAAAATATGAGAGTTTTGCAATGTTTACATTAGTATTCTCTATGCTTAGTCTCAACACGGGATAAATGGGTTGCAAGAAGTTACACTGAAATGCTTTTCTTACTCTAGATGTTCACAGCAATTGCTCTGTATTATTTTAGGTAATTCTAATAGCAGATACACTCACAAAAGGATGTGCTGAAAGCCAAACATGAAATCTTGGGAATAATTTAATTTTGGATTATCCATCCATGTGCCAGACCAAATATTCAGGAGCAAACTTTACATAAAGAAACAATAGAAAAAATATGGCAAACATAGAAAACTAAATTTATAGTCAAATGTATGTTTATTCACTGAAAACAGTAATGTTGGGGCTAGAGATGGCTTAGTGGTTAAGAGCACTGACTTCCAGAGGTCCTGAGTTCAATTCCAGCAACCACACGGTGGCTCATAACCACCTGTAATTAGATATGGCGCCCTCTTCCGGCCTGCAGGCATATATGCAGACAGAACACTGTATACACAATAAATAAACCTTAAAAAAAACAGTAATGTCATTCAGGAAAAGAATCTGTTTCTCTGTAAGTATATTCAGTAACATCAACTTCAACACCTTCATAATATTCAAGTAGCTATGATAGATGCTTGGACTACAAAGATAAATTAAATGTGACTCCCAGTCTCAAATGCTTTGTAGTCTAGCAGTAGAGACATGTAATAAATAAAAAGCCTACAGAACAGTACAACCACTTAGTGACTCAACCTACAACAAAGGAATATCACTTCAACAAGACACCTGTCAATCAACTCGAACAATAGTCAAAAGTTTTACTTTTCAAGCATAAGAATGAAACCTGGCTGAAGAGATAAAGAATTCAGCAGTTCTTAACACTTGATACTCTTGCAGAGCCTGAGTTTGGTTTCCAGAATCCATAATCCATGTAGGGTGGCAGCTCACAACTACTTGCAACCTCAGGGTATCTGATGCCCTTCTACAGGTACTAATATAACACACACACACACACA
>LOEQ01006458.1:33461-47319 GCA_001685075.1 Bramus lutescens | reverse complement strand
TTCCTTGGGAAGGGTCTCCCCAGAAGGAAGATACCCTCCGGGGGTCTTTCAATAGATAATGACAAAATATTCTTTTTTCCCATTTTGGTGCTAGGGATCATATTTAAGCCTTTATGTTATCACTGGGCTATATGGAGCCATTCATTCATTCATTTTTGAAGTACTGGAGATGAATTCTAGGATTTCATGTAGAATAGGCAAGTATTTTATTCTTTTTTTTTAAAAAGCATGTCTTTGAATTTAAAAAGTATTTGCTATGACATCAAATATCCCACATGAAATTATATCAATTATAATCTACCAGGAAAAAACTCTACACCTATTATGGTATAAAGGCACTTTTGATTAGAAATTTGATGTATGAACTATTCAGACATGAGAGATTACAAAAATGAATTATTTTATTTTATTCTTAGAAAAAGTAAGTTCTTTATTGATAGCTCCATTTGTTTCTCAAGTTGGTAAAACAAAATTAAATTTTTTTCTTTTGGTTTTTCGAGGCAGGATTTCACTGTTAAGAGCCTGTTTTGGAACTAGCTCTAGACCAGGCTAGCCTTGTACTCACAGAGATCTACCCGCCTCTGCCTCCTGAGTGCTGGGATTAAAGGCGTGTGCCACCACCTCCAAGGTCAAAATTAACTTAAAAAACAAAACAAAAACAAACCCCACAAAACCAATTTATTTATTATGGTGCCAGAAGATGGCACCAGATCTCATACAGTTGGTTGTGAGCCACCACGTGGTTGCTAGGAATTGAACTCAGGACGTTTGTAAGAGCAGATAGTGCTCTTAACAGCTGATCCATCTCTCTAGCTCCCCAAAATCAACTTTTAAAATCAAAAAGTCTAGCTGGGAGTGGTGTGCGTGCTTTTAATCTTAGCCCTCCAAAGGAGAGGCAGGTGGATCTCTGTGAATTCAAGGTCAGCCCGGTCTGTAAAGCAAATTCCAAGACAGCCAGGGATACACCATGTGACCCTATCTCAAACAAACACCTACCAACCAATAACCAGACAAAAAGCAAAAAATGAAAAGAAAATCTAACCAGAAACTGTGAAGAAAGATCTGTGATATAGTTCTAAATCAAACTTCTATCTAATAGAACATTCTATAGTTTCATTATTTATTGTGAAATCTACCACTTACAAATGAACAGTGAGTGCTTTAAATGTGAGAAGTGCAACTGAGAAGGTAATTTTGTAATTTTATTTTTTACATTTAAACAGACACACATCATTAGATATTATAAGGTTAAGCTGTATGCATATGGAAATATAAAAGAACTCTTTCCAACTTACTGTTTGATAATCTTTTGACTGAATTCTCAAACACACATATTATTACTTTGCTGATAGAAAATAAAACTCCAGGAAAATCAAGTCACTTGTTTATTATAGCCAGGTACTGTTCTCTATATCTGTTAATTTCAGTATTTATATATACAGTCTCATTGATTATACATCTTATATTTATATCTAAATTTTAAGCAAAATAAATATAAAATAGTTCTTTTTTAAATAAATCTGTATGTCCACAAGCACATCTAAGTATTTCTTTATAAATAAATAATCATGGAGGAAACTCGAGACCAGCCCGGTCTACAAGAGCTAGTTCCAGGACAAGCTCCAAAGCAAGAGAAACCCTGTCTCAAAAAACCAAAAAAAAAAGTTGTTCATGATGTTCAGACTGACATACAACATAAATGTAAAGTGTCTGTTTTATTATTTTAGATAATATCCAGTGATGTCATGAATACTTGGAATCTGAATCTTTCATATATCACTGATTCAAATTTATATTCTCTAGGAAATAGTAACTTCTCTTTCATGTACAGAATGAAACACAACACTATATGCTTCCATGTAAAAGTATCATGAAAGGGTCCCCCATTGTTATCCAGTACCACATGAGCAATCCTTAGATCATATACATACAGGTAACATGATATGGTTAGAGCAGATTATATATTTAGGGGTGTGAATGTGTATGCTTGTGTGTGTAACAAGTAAATAAAAATAGGATATGAAAGAGAACAAGAGGAGAGGGGTTATTGGAAGGGTTGGAGAGAGGAAAAAGAAGTGGAAATAATAATTCAAATAATTATTATACACTTAAATATTTATTCCTTCCATATTTTTCTAATGTCTCAGTATATGAAAATTCAATTCTTACAGTAGCTCATAACAAACACCAGACTTGGTCACTCTTAACTCCTCTTTCTTACATATTAATACAACCTTTAAGTTATTAGCAATATGTTTAAAACACTTATCTTTCTATTTTTTCATTATTTCCAACCACTGCCACCATCCATACTAGTAAAAGCCAAGTGTGAACTTTGAAACAGGTTCCTATCTTCTCCCTGTTTCTATCTTTTAACCCCTAGTATGGTCACTCCTTTCCACAGCTGCTGGGGTGACCTTAAAAACAGATTTCTCAGTTGCTTAAATCCTTTGGTGGCAGAGAACGGCAGATCTCTGTGAGTTTGAGGTCAGCCTGGTCTACAAGAGCTCAGAGTTCGAGGAGGGACAGGATCCAAAGCAACACAGAGAAATCCTGTCTCGAAAAAAAAAACAAAACAAAAAAATCCTTTGGTGACTTTCCATTTACTCTCAGGAATCCTGACTCTGGCACACAAGGCCTTACTTCATCTGGCTTGACTTCCATCTTCCATCACCACATCCTCAGCTACTACTTTCCTACTGCTATCTTTTCCCTTCCTTCCTGTCCCTTCCTCTCGCCTCCCTCCCTTTCTTGGTTTTTTGAGACTTGGTTTCTCTGTGTAGCCTTGGCTGTCCTGGAACTTTTTCTGTAGACCTGACTGGCCTCAAACTCAGAGATCTGCCAGCCTCTGCCTCTCAAGTGCTGGAATTAAAGGTGTGCATCACACCTGGCCGTACTGCTTCTTTACTGTGCGTTAGCCATTATTAACGCTGTTGCTATTCCTCCAACATCCCAAATATATGCTTACCTCACTATCTAATCTACTTAAAATATTCCCGTTTAGAATATTCTCTTTCTGATGGCCATATTATACATTGTCTTATCCCCTCGGGAGAGGCCTTCTTTGACCAAATAATGTAAAAAAGAGCACCCACCACTTCACCAAAGATCTAGAAGTACTAATCCACCTGCACTTTCTTCCCACTGTATTTACTACTAACTGGTATGTATGTAAATTACACACACACACACCCCTTTCTAAATTACAGTACAAATTTCAGAGGGCAAAGGCTGCTTTTCTCACTTTCGTATTCCTAATATTTATATGCTATAAACTATTTGTTAAATAAATAGCAAGTCAGGCAGCAAGAGAATGGAAGAATACACATAAGCACAGAGCACAATTCATTGAGTTTAAAATGTCTGCTATTCCATTCAGAGTAGATTTTCCTAGAGGCCTGTGTTAGAGATATTCATCTAATATTAAAATTAACTAAATTTTCAATGTCTTTCACGTGTATGTATGCTGCAAGGTACTAAGGTTGATGAGGATACAGGAATACCATGATGTCCAAACAAAGAGACAGTGATATATTACAAAGGTTAAAAAAAGAAACATAAAAGGTTCCATGTACTGAAATTTTCACAAGCCACTATACTGTTTGATGAATTTAAAAGATTTTCAAGAGTAATATTAACTTTCTGTAATTTCTGCCTTCCTACCTATTATTGTGGATTTTGAGTCAGTGCTAAGTTTAGGCTCTGAATCAACTTTTAGCTGTCATTTGTTGGAGAATATGATATTGGTCAAATTATTCCCTATAAAGCTTTGTTTTCCCTTCTTTTTTTAAAATTTATTTATTTTATGTATGAATATTCTATCTGCATGTATACCTTTACGCCAGAAGAGGACATCAGATCCCATTGTAGGTGGTTGTGATCCACCCCATGTGCTTGCTGGGAATTGAACTAAGGACCTCTGGAAGAACAGCCAGTGCCCTTAATCACTGAGCCAGCTCTCCAGCCCGTTTTCCCTTCTATAAAATGGAAATGATCACATACCTACTTCATAGGATAGCTGTTAAAAAAAATGGACAGGCTGGAGAGACGGCTCAGAGGTTAAGAGCATTGCCTGCTCTTCCAAAGATCCTGAGTTCAATTCCNGGTGCCCTCTTCTGGCCAGCAGGCATACACACAGACAGAATATTATATACATAAAAAAGACCTAAAAGCATCACTGTTATTATAAAGCAAGTGATTAGTAGTTGGTAATTTTACTACTAAAAAATTATGGAAAATATTTAGCATATCTAAAAACTTTAGTATTTCTTAAACATTATGCAAACTAATATTCCTAAAATTATATTCCTTTTAGGAAAATGTTACAAAAAAATCTTAAAAAAATAATAACAAACTACAAATTCAATATTGTCACTGTATTAATAATGTAATTTCCATTACAAGACTGAAACTGCTCATCTCTGGCTTTCTGGTCTTTGTGAATAATTATTCAAACTGAAAATACCTGAGAAATACATGATAAGCCTTATGAAAATTTTTTTTCTCTTTCCTGCTGAATGTCTATCTCTTAGGTATACTAAACTTAATGAATGAACTCCATGCTCATCTTTCTTATATGAATTCTTGTATGGAATTCCTGAGCTCCTATGTAACGTCATTGGGAGGCAGAATGTCCGGAAGGCAATTAGATCATGGAGGCAGTAGGATAGTGTGTCCTTATAAAAGAGCTCTTTTGCCCCTTCTGCCATGTGAGGACACGGTGAGAACAGGGGCATCTGTGAATCAGGAAGCAGGACGTTGCCAGACCCAATTCTTTTGGTGCCTTGATTTTCAACTTTCCCTTCTTTAGAATTGTGAGAAATAAATATTCATTATTTGATCCAGTTCATTATAGTGTTACAGATGCCTAAATAGACGAAGAGAGTACACATAGGATAACAATGATTTCCATAAGTATTCTAGGTTTGCTGATTAAGCCAGTTTTGTTTATTACAGTGAAAGAATAAAGAAAAAGATTAAGGATAAAGAATACTAGGTACCAACCTCAAAGCACTCTCTTAGACCAGAGTTGTATTAATCCACCCAGAACTACTAAAAAGAGAAATGAAACTGTCTAATGGAATAAAGGAACTAAGAATAAGGGGATAGGTGAGAAAGAGGAAGGTAGTAGGGAAGGAGGAGATATATAAAGACTAGGTGAGGCTGGGCGGTGGTGGTGCATGTCTTTAATCCCAGCACTTGGGAGACAGGCAGGTGGATTTCTGAGTTCGAGGCCAGTCTGGTCTACAAGTGCTAGTTCTAGGACAGGCTCCAAAGCTACATAGAAACCCTGTCTCTAAACAAAAAACAAACAACAAAGAAAGAAAGAAAGAAAAGGAAGGAAGGAAGAGAGAGAGAGAGAGAGAGAGAGAGAAAGAAAGAGANAAAGAAAGAAAGAAAGAAAGAAAGAAAGAAAGAAAGAAAGAAAGAAAAGACAAGGTGAATACAAACTCAGAACTCAAGAGAGGAGCAAGCACTGATACTGGTATCTTAGAAATTATAAAGTACAACTAGCAAAAGTCATGTAGGAAGCAAGTTACAACTTAAGTATAGTTCCCTGAAACAGTCACAACTGTTTCCTCTTTTGGCAGCTACTACTAGAAACCACCCTGGGTAACTGATGACAAATACTTGTCTTTTCATAACAACAATAAAAAATGGACTAGTAAGTGGAAAGATTTGAAGAAAAGAAAAACCATAAGGTTGTAAGTCTTTAAGCTTTCTCAGTTAAAATCCTTTCCTCTGCTCTTCAAAATTACCCACAAGACACAATGCCTAGCAATCTTGGATGCCAAAATATGCAACTTATATATTCCATTCATTTACTCCTTTCCCCCTCTATTCTGTGGTTCCTATTTCTAGTGATTGCTTTCAGAAAGTTCAGATTATGGACCTCAGAATTACCTGAAAATGAGAAAGAAAAAGAAGTGGATGTTTCATAAATCAGCATAAACTGTCAAACATGATGTTTGGAACAATTTTGTCTTCTTGGAATAAATTTAATGACTGTTCTAAGTCTGTATATCTTTTCCATAAAACAGTATGAAGAAAGAAAGTTTAAACCTCACCTGATGTTTCATGTAATGATTCATATAAGGGGTTGCCATTCTACTAACTTTGAGACAAAATGGACACAGTAAGTTCTTAGTGTTCTCATGGGATGATCGAAAGTGAGTTTCTACATCAGAAAATATTGATGATCTAAACTGGCAAACCTAGAAATAGAAATAAAGTTTAAGTTCAACATAAAATTTTATAATTTGCAAACAATTTACATCACGTTAGCAGTGAGATATCAATTGGTTTAGAAAAACATTCTGCACTAGGGATATTTCAAAACATAGATTTTATTCCTCTTTGCAGATCGATCATCCCTTATGTTGACTTAAAATTTCAAGCACTGATCCCACTTATTCTTTTTTCAGGCTCAGCCAGAGACAGTTTATTTTTATGTTGCTGTCTTAATACTGGGAGTTCAAATTCTGAAAAACCACTGGTCAAAAGATATTTAGTTCTCAAATATTTCCTATTTTCCAAAACATCTGTATTCTTCCCTGTATTATAAGCCCATCTTTGTCATTCTCTAGTTGGACAAAATTTCTATTACAGTAGTCAGAGAACTATGGCCAAGAAGGCCAAATCTAGCCCATTATACCCATATATAATACATGAACAAGTCCCAACAAATGGAAATCTCACTAAACACAGAGGTTTTTCAATTTTAGTATACTAATTAATTTTATTTAAATTCTTCAGAAATAAAAAGAAACAATACTATTTAATGGCATGCAGACATTGAACAAACACCGAAGTATAAAATAAATGTGTATACCTGGCAAATATATGGCATTTCACCAGGCTTATGAGTGTCTTTCATATGTTGTAAAAGCATATGCTCTGTTTCAAATGACAATTCACAGATTTTGCAAATAGCTGAAAGAGAAAAAAAATACCATTTTCACATGCATATGAAAACAAGATTCCTTTTGTATAAAACATAACATCAAGTAATACAGTAACACTACTACTACGAGTAGTAAAAGGAACAGTTTCCCTAATAATAAGATAATCAAATTCATTAAAACTGTCACTTACTAGAAAAATCATGAGGAGTGTGTGTACTCTCAATGTGGCACTGTAGCTGAAAGGGGTTGGGATACTGCCGATAGCAGTGCTGGCATGTGGTATGGCTTTCCCAGGACTCACTGTTCTGTTTTTCATGCTCCAAATGATGTTTCATGTGGTTCATGAACCTATAAATGAGAGTAAAATAGGTGCAAAAATGCAGATTTATAACAACAAAAGGTTCACAAATAATTATCTGATCCTAAAATTTTAAAATGTAGTTGCATGACTGCAATTCAAAATATTATCTTTATGGCCTTAGAGTCAGCTTTTTGGGAAGTGACTGGATCCTGAAGGCTCTGATCTAATCAATGTAGTAATTCATTGGTGTAGTCATAATAAAACAGCATCACTGGAAGGCAGGTCCTAGCTGAGGGAAGTAGATGCAGGCCCTAAAATGAGGTACCTTGCCCCTGGCACTTTCTATGCCTCTTAATTACCAGAAGATGAATGACCTTCCTTCACTATATCCTTCCTCCATGTTGATTCTGCCTTGCAACAGGCATCAGCTAATCATGGACTGGAACCTCTGAAACCATGAAGACAACAATCCTTTCTTTCTTAAACTGTTTCTCTTAGATATCTGTCACAATGTCAAAAATTATAATGCAGAAAGTATTATTTTTCTTGCACTGTGTTAATCTTTGTAACACCTTCCATTTGCTCAGTTTTAGATTCTCATAAATGGGATTCTTATGAGAAGGAACTTTGCCTTTCCATGACAAAGCTTATGATATAAATGGGCAAACCTATTTTAAAGCCTTTACCAAACTGAATTTCAAAGTAAAATAACTCAATCAATCAAAACACTTTGGTGTGTGTGGTGGCTCACACCTGTAATCGTAGAGCTAGGGAAGCTAAGGTAGGAAGTAAGAGAAACAACAATCAAAAGCAATTTTAAGATTAGGTTGACTATAACAAATCACAATAAGTCTCTATAAAAACCACCCTATAATCGAGTAATAATCTTATCAGTTTAGATAATCAATCGTCTCGGAGGTTTTGATCATTCATCTCCTATTCACACCACTACCAAAGCACTCTTTATTTCTGCTTGTTGAGACAAAGTCTCATGTAGCCCAAGCTGGCCTTGAACTCATTACATAGCTGATGCCTGTGTTGAAATTCTGATCCTCCTGCCTCTACCTTTTGAGTGCTGGGATTATAGGCTTCAAAACACTGTTCTTTATACCTGGTTATAATTACATTCTACAATATCTACTTTTTTAGAGACAGGGTTTCTAGGCAGCCCAGGATGGTTTCACAATCATACAGTCTCAGCGTCCTAGGTACTGGGATTATTGGTATTGCAGAGTTCAGTTTCTGTGCTCTCTTCTTAAGTTACTGAACCTCCCAATGTCTCAGGCTCTTTATCTATGAAATTAGAATGATAATACTCATGTCTCAGGATTATGATGAATATCTAAAGCATATCAAATAAATCCTGAAATCACCACATAACACATGATAAGTCATATGCAGTCTCATATTCTCATTTCAGGTCAGGAAAGGCAGAGACTGCAGATCACCAGAATAAGGCAACTAGATACACTAGATTAAATGATGGGCACTGTATTCAACTGAGAGACCATGCCTCAATGAATAAGGTGAGAGCAACTTAGGAAGGATACCCTGTCAGTGTCTGACCAGACAGACACACACCACAGACATATGTTAACTAGAGAGTAAGCAAGTAGATGAAGACAGAACAGACATCAGTCAGACACAGACCCACAGACATGTAGTCCTATGAGTAATGACAGAGGTCATGTGTGCAGTGCACTGGAGACATGACAAACTTCCCAGGGAATGCTGATAGATCATGTGGATCTAGAAGAAGGAAAGTCAGTTTTTTATTCCTCTGCAGACAATCAATTCAAGGTGCAATGTAGCTTTAAGTGTTAAGTCTAAAGCAATGATTTTTTTTGGAATCAAACCTGATAGAATGTATCTATTATTTTAAGGGAGCAAACGTAATATTTTTTTCAAAAGAGCAGTTTCCATGGAGGGAAAAAATTGTACTCTTGGAAAAGTGAAAAAGAAGTACTCAAAATATGTATGCAAAGAATTTAAAATATATCATAAAAACAGATACTTCAATGAAATAGTAAACAATATTTAATGGGCATTTCACAAGACAGTTGTAGGCACTGATGAGCTTAAGGTTCTCAGCACCATTATTCATCTGGAAATTGCAAAGAACACCACAGTTCCAATCCCTACCCTCCTCATCTCAATTTCACATCACCAGATACCTACTAGCATGGCCACAATAACAAAATCTAGCACTGGATCCAATGAGAGAGTAAATTAAAATGTTCCCTTTACTGTGTGCCTGACAGTATTCCCTAGAGTTGAACACATCTGTTCCATTGCTCAGCAATGTAAATACATGGAGTACACTATCTTCTCTACTCTTTTGGTTTTAGTAGATGTCTGTAAGTTACTCTAAAAAGTAACCCTTGTTAAATATTTAAGCAATTTTATTATAAAATGTTGGGAAACTAGCACTGTTACACACATGAACTCAAACAGTAGTTGTGACTGTATGCACAAGGCCTATACAGGATCAAGCCAGTCAAAATCTCAGCATGGATTGAGAAAGAGTTCATGAAATCCCATTCCTAATCGAGAAACTACTAACAATTAATGGCTGCTGGTGGGAGAGAAGAGTCAGTTTTCTTTGGGAATGTGGTCCCTAAAAGATTGCTCATGCTCCAGTGGATGGCCCTACACTGCTACACCAAACAGTACTAGGTGGACCCAGTGGGTTTAAGGGGAAAAAAAAGCAATGACCTTGGGAGTAAAACGTAGGGGAAAGAAATGGGGTGGAATTGATCAAAATGTTTTATATGCATATAGGAAATTCTCAAAACAATAAAAATAAGAAAAGGGCTACTAACCCATACTTTGTTTTTTAGTTTCCCTAAAGTTGTACTGTATAGTGTCTATAAAGTCTACAAGCTATGTGAAGATTTTACTGACTCATGTCTGTATTTGACAGAGCTCACAGCCCAATTCTTACAAATAGTAGTAATTTAGTAAGTATGAATAGAATAAAAGAATGAATAAAAGATCAGGCTTTAAGAAATCTACTAGGTTATATTTACAAAAAAAATTCTAGTGGGGCATGGTGGTACATACCATTAATCTCAGTACTCAGGATTAAAGCAGAGCCAGGCAGAGCTATGTGGTCTTGAGACCAGTCTAGTTTACATAGTGAGTTCCAGACTAGTCTGAGGTACATAGTGAGACCCTGTCTCAAATTTTTTTTCTCTAATCCAGGCATGGTAGTGCACACCTTTAGTTCTAGCACTTGGGGGGGCAGAGGTAAACCTGAGATACAATAATGAGTTAGTTCCACGACAGCCAGAGCTACCAAATAGAGAGACCCTGTCTCAAACTTTTTTTCCTGTAGAAAAATCTTAGAAGTATTAACAATAAATATCAAGAAAAATTATACACACACCAATTGGGAAAACAAAGTCACTTACCACAAATACAAGGCTATAAAACCAATGAAAAAATCAGTCAATTGTCTTATTTTGATTCATTACTATCTTACTTATGCTGATTAAATATTCTACATGCCATATAATTCAGATAATAAAATATAAGTTCTTAAATTTTAAGATTAAAAACTTACAAAAGAAACCCTTTAGAACTCCACTGTATATGTAATAAAAATTGTAAAGAAAAAAATCAAAGCAGACATGTTGTATACAATTTCTCTAAAAAAGATAATTTAAATATGAATCATTTTTTCCTGAGGTAAATATGTTGAAAATTATAAAATGAGTTAAAAAAATTGAGCTAGAATAAAAATTTGAGCTAATATTGAAAAATAAGACTAGCATGGAAGATACTAGGCAGAATAAAGTAGTTCTTGTTATGTAAATAACTATAAGATTCAACACAAGAAAATAAATATAGGGATGTGGTGACTAATCTTGGTTATCAATTTGACCACATATGGATTAACTAAAACCCAAGCTGCAACATCCATCAGGGATTTTCTTTACTGCCATCATTTGAGGTGAGAAGACTCACCTTCTGATGGTAGCTACATAAAAGGCTATAGAGGAAGGAAGATTATGCTTTTTGCCTGCTTGCCTTCACTTTCACTGGCAAATTCACCTATCCTGTTGCTGAGCCATTCTTTTGCTGATACTAGAACCTACTTTTTATAGATTCCAACAAAGACTGAAGACTGGCAGCTCTCCAGGACTTCCCCGAGATTCTGACACCAGACTGGGAACTGCTGAGACATCTAGTCTTGTAGACCTGAACAACTACCAAATATCCTTGGCCTTTCCATCAACAGACAGCCACTGTTGAACTACTTGGACCACAGCATGAAAGCCACTCTAACAAATCCCTCTATACATATTTATACACATTCATGCTAGCAGTTATGTTTCTTTAGAGAACTCTGACCAATACAGACTGGAATGTGGTGTCTAGGAAGAGAATGGACCTGACAAGCTCATATGTTTGAATATTTGTTCCCAAAATGGAGGAACTGTTGAGAAAGGCCTTGTTATAAGGGATGTGTCACTAGAGGCAGGCTTTGAGGTTTCAAAAGACTGGTCATTTTCAGTGTCTTGATCTCTTTCTGCCTCCTAGTTGTGGATAAAGATGTGAGCTCCCAGCTATTCCTGATACCATACCTCTGCTTCACTTTCATGGTCTCTGACCCTTGAAACAATAAGCTCAAATTAAAACCTTGGTCATGGTGTTTTATCACAGCAATAGGAAAGTAGCTCAGACAAGTGGAAAATATGTTATTTTCCCAAAGTTACAGTAAATACTCTTGGGTTTTTGTAAGCTATCTGAAAAATTATAACTGGGTAGACCCAGGTATAAAACTATGAAATACAAGAAAAAATAAAAACTTTCTTTTGTGGAATATTATTTTAACTGGGCAAAGATGTGTTACATTCGTTTATACTACAGACTATTATTTTAACTGCATAAAGGTATGCTGTTTATGAAAAGATGTGTGGCTGTTTCACTTTGCTTGCCTAAGTCACCTGATTGGTCTAATACAAAGCTGAACGGCCAATAGTGAGACAGGAGAGGAATAGGCTGGTCTTCAGGGCAGAGAGTAAAGAGGGGAGGAAGAGGGAGGAAAAGGAGAAGAGAACAAGGGAGAAAAAGGGATATGCCTGGGACCAGCCAGCCAGGCACAAGCAGTGAAAGTAAGATTTACAGAAGGAAAGAAAAGGTAAAAGGCTCTGAGGCAAAAAGTAAAGAGAAACAGGTTAAGTTAAAAGAGCTTGCTGGAAAAGAGCCTAATTTAGGGTTGAGCATTCAAAACTAATATGTCTCCTTGTCATGATTTGGCAGCTGGTTGGTGGACCAAAAGAAAAGCCTGGTACAACTTTCAGCATAACAAATAGCCTTTCTTAGCAGAAATATTACGATGGTTTACCTAAGGATAGCAAAGAAAAATAATTATATTAAAAGATCAAGATGCAAATTATTGTTTCTTAATTGTCAAACAAAGAAATATTTACATACCTAATATTATTTTTAAGAACTTTCGAGCAACTGAAGCATTTAAAAGTTGTGTAAGTCTTTAGGTCTTCCTCAACAGTTCCTTCATGTCTTCCATAGTAAAAATCACTAACTAGCATGATCAATTTTTCTTTATCCGAGCCAATGTTAGCTTTGTTTTCAGTCGTTGAATGTTCTGACTTAACAGTCTCCAGAAAGTTATTTACCATGTCTGGGCAGCAACGCTAAAAGAAGAGAAATAGTGTGTTTTATTTGTACCTCTTAAAAAAAACCAGACATCATTCTGTATTTACAGTAGGTTCAGATCATATAAAGCTATGCTTAGCAATATATGATATATGGGAAGACATTCACCAAAACCACTGGCTTCTTTTCTTATAAATAGCAAAAATTACAATAAACACCATTTTAATAAAATAGCTTCCAAAATGAATGGAAAACTTCTTTTAAAACTTTGAATTACCTTGTAATTTTTCTTTTCAGAATAAGACTTATTAATTTGCTTTTTGAACACAAATCATAGATTTCATTCATATTAATGTCAAGATATAACTCAAAAGTCACATATATAATTTATGTATGAAGCTTAATTACCTAATGACATAGTAATATTTTAATAAAGCATAGTTGGAACTAGACTTATGTGGAGAGTTGATATGTTATTCTCCTAACATAAAGCACTACATGATGTATGTCCCACAAAGAAAGAGTTATCAGTTACATCCTCAAAATCTCAATGTATCCTATTTATAATACTTAAATATTTCATGGGGGAAATTTTCTTTGAATAAAATCAGAATTTCATTTAAACTGATACCAGTAAGTCTTTTATCAATGAAAAATTAATTTTATTATATATAATTTTCAGTGGTAGAATTTCTCTAGAAGGATTCTCTAAGAATAATTGAAGCAGATAGGAGAGGTGGCTTAGCAGTTAAGAGCATTGGACCTGGGGTTCAATTCTGAGCACCCACATCATCACGACTGTAACTGTAGTCCTGAGGGGGCCAATGTTGCTTCTAGCATCCAGGAGCACCAGGCAAGTAAGTAGTGCACAAACATACATGCAAAGCACCCAAACACATAAAATAAAAAAAACATTAAAATAATAACTGGAGAACAAAATAAAACAGAAGAAAATGTTAGCAAATTCAAATTCTTTTTTAAAAAATATTTATTTATTTATTCTGTGTGTCTGCAGGCCAGAAGAGGG
>LOEQ01006457.1:126711-140911 GCA_001685075.1 Bramus lutescens | reverse complement strand
AGCTTTATAACTTATAGAGATCTCTGTGTGATTTTCCTTGGGGCTTGCTGACTGGGGGTTGCTGGGCTGGACAGAAACCCCAAAAAGGAGGCCCTGCTCAAGTTACAATTTGTCACAAAATTACTTACAATATCAAAAATGGGAGTTATTTAAATACCTTAGTACAAAAATTGATGAATTCTGAATCATCCATTAAATAGTAAATTCTGGACGTTAGAGTAGCTAAAAGTGAAATACTCAAAAAGTACTTTCCAAGCATCTGTGTATGAAGTGCTGTTAATGTGGTCAATATACATTCTAGAGTAAGTGAAAAAATCCTTCTTTTCCCTTTTAATGAGAGTAAAGAAAACATCTAATAAATAAATAGTGGATTCTTCAAAGCTGCTATGTCCAATGCAAAAGATTAATCAGTAATGATAGATTTTGAATTCATACCTTGGAGTTGAGAATATTTCAGGAACTTAAACTAAACTAAAATAATGAAATCATATTTATATTAACTACTAAGTTGATGTAATAAGCAGGTTTGAGGGCATGGACATACTGATCTTACAAATTTGCTCATTGCACATGTGTATGTGTATTGAGTCATCTAACCACATCCCATAGCATATAATGATATTATGTATCACATGACAATGAAATAGGGACAAACAAGACTGAAAATATGCCACACTCATGACATATTCACCATCTCTGAGGAGGAAGAGAGAACTAGAATTTAGACAATATATGGTATCATCTCTAAATTTTTGACAGGGTCTGGAACTCACAATATAGTCTAGGCTAGTCTTGAACTCACAGCAATCCTCCTACCTCAGCCTCCTAAGTTCTAGGATTATAAAATGAACCAACACATCTGGCCTATATATTAAGGAGAACTGAAACTAATATAGCGCAGTGTTACTTGTTAACCTTGGGTGTCAGATATACAACATTACAATATTTTTCTTTGTACTTAAAAAACAGAAAAGTTGAGGGAGAACTTTGCACAAAGCCTTTAGCATGGTATTGATAATAGGCCACTGTTGCTACTGTCGTTGTCTTTAAGATTGTTCCTCTCTAACTCTGCTCTTGCAGCATCCTTATTTATTTTTCAATGTGCCCAACTTTATCCGTGGCAAGACTTTGACACTGACAAACTTTCTTACTTGAATTCCACGCCTAGGTCTTTTTCCCCCTCAAATAGCAAAATTCTTTATTTCAAATACCTCTTTGTTTTCTCCCCAGAAAAGTAGCCCCAATGGACACCATTCTTTCAAGTGTTTCACCCCCCCACCACTACCAGAGTTTTTAAGTTTTAGTACAGCTATGGTTGTAAGAAGTACCTACTAAGAAACTCTCTATATAATTTAGGCAAATTTCTAACAAAATATTTATTTTAATTACTCTTAATATATAAATTGCATTGGAACTAGGTAGACTGTGAGTTTAAAAGGGAGAAATAAGTGACCTTTCCAAGCTTGATGTCTGTGGGGCAAGGTGTGGAGCCACACACGCATAGGAGAGGCCAGGGTACCACCCTTGAGGTGATTTTACATACAGCGAATGATTTCCTTGTGGAACACCCGTTTCTCCTCTCAGGTTCTTTCATGTCAAATGGCACTGGAATGTGGAGAGTTCTGAGTCACCCCTTCCTATAGGTGCTCGCACAATCACTCCCTCCTGCAGCCAGTTTAGTACTCTTGGACATCTTTGCTTTGTGGGTCTCTGTCCTGTAAGTAAATGTTTGGACAGGGCTTGATAAATTTAAGTCTTAAGCAATGTTTTACCACAAAGTTTACCAGTGGGGCCAGGGAGATGGCCCAGTGTATTAAAGTACTCACCGAGTAAATGTGGATGAAGACGGATGCTAAAAAGATATCCCATACTAGTTCAGAATTGAGAACAATGAAGGGTCATTGATTTAGGGGTAGACTCACAGATCACAGTCCTCTGCTTGAACGGAAAAACAGCAACTGAACCCAGCAGCAGGAAGAGAGAGGGAGGCGCACTTCATATCAGCGTTTATAGTATCACGAGGCCATGCCAAAGTGGGTGGGTAACTTAAAGGCTACTTGCTGAAGGATTTTCTACAGCACGTGGGGACCTTAGTTCATATCTCAGCACTCATGTAGAATGCCAGGTATAGTCATGTCCCTGTAACCCAGAGCTGTGGGAAATGGAAATAGGATTGGTGGCCTCTGATATAGCTCTAGGTTCAGCAAGAAACCCTTTGTCAAGGGAATAGGAAGTAAACAGTGATGGACAGCTGACATCCTTCTCTACCTTCCAAGACCACACCCACAGAAATGAGTATACCTGTACATGAACACAGTCCCCAACACCACTCACACTCACACACATACATACACGAGAGACAGAGACAGAGAGAGACAGAGAGTGAGAAGAGAGGCATATCCTTGCACATGTGCACATTTACCAACACCACACACACACAGATGAGTGTACCAGCATATGTACACACTCCCTAATGACACCCACACCCACACACTTTTTGAAAAGATTCCTGAGAAGAATTCATGCGAAAAGCTGAAGAAAAATCTTTGTATTTTCTCTGATATTCTTCAGAACCTATTCCCTCACCCCTACATGATTTAATAGCTCTTGGTCATTGTTCTTGAAGCTTGTGTCTTACCATGCCTATAACTATCCAGAATCTTCTTCAGGTGACCCAAAAGTCACTCATGTGAAGTATTTTATCTGTGAAATATATTTTCTTCCTACAACCCAATCAACCCAATTCATATCAGTCAGGTCCATCAGTCACCTCCTGTGCCTTTGCATCGGCTGTTTCTCACTCTTCTGCCTAGATCAAGTCTATTCTGTTCTCTGTGCCACTTGGCTCAGTTCAAATGACAAACCTTTGCAATCCCAGTACTTACCCTGTATCCATTTGCTTTTTCTTGTCTTTGCTCTGGAGGCCCTTTGTGCATAACCTTTTTAATAGAGCTTATCATTGTACTGTAATTGCTTGTTGATCCATTTGCCTCCCTCTTTAGTGTCAGGGGCACCAAATTAATTTCATTAATTTGTGTTTCCTTTGCTTTGGGTTTGATCAGGGGTAATAAGTGCATGAATAAGTAGAACTTCAATTATGTCAATACTAGGAAGATACTGGTCAATTTTGAAGTGCAGCAATGTTGTTTGGAGGGCATAGGCCATGCACTTCAGCTCCCTCGGACTAAACTTTTCATTATCTGACTTGATAAAGGGGAGGTAAGATGAAAAAAATTCAGCCTCTTCTCTTTTATCATATAGCTCTGTGATTACAGTTTGTTGGATCTGGTCCATGGTTTGTGTCTCATTTTGCTTTTATGCTTTCAGGGTTGAGTTAGGATCTGGGGGACTTGAGGAGGGGCCCCTTGCACCTTTCTGCTCTGCATAATTTGCTCCTTCCTCAACTGACCACAGGCGTGCTAATTGCTGTCGTTTATAGGAACCATTCCTATTTATTATTAACCACCACAAAACACAGTGATTCAATATGTTTCATAATTTATTCTTCAAATATGAATTGGACACCTGCTATCAATCACTGAGTTAAGCATTTAATGGAGATACAAATATTTAACTTGCATGCTAGATTAAGTTAGTTGTACTTTCTTTTCTTATTTGAGTCAGGCAAATTTTCCATTCATGCATCCTTATTTCTCATGTTCTCCATCTTTACATGGCTTGTTGGCTAGCCCATGGTTTTAAAATCCAGCTATTTCAAGGAGGACCACAGGTCTGAGACCAGCCTGGTCTGCAATGCAAGACTGTTTTAAAACCAAACAACAGCACAGAATAAAAACATAAATACCGAACAAAAGCTACCTGAAAAACAAAACAAAACAAAACAAAACATTCAGGAATTTTGGTTTTGCATTCAGAAGAAAGAGAGCAGCTTAAGAGGGGAAGGTTGAGTGGGTCTGCAGAACTCTCAGTGACAAACTCCTGGCACCCTTATATCCTTCCACTGTATAGCCAGCAAGCTGAATTTTACCACCATCCTAGCTTACTTTCTATCCCTGGGGTAAAGCACCATGATCAAAAGCAACTTGGAGAGGAGAGGGTTTATTTCTCTACCCACAGCCATCCCTAACTCCTTTCTCGTTTCCTCTCAAAGGAGTTTCTGCTAGCGCTCCAGTCTTTCATAATTGTCATTGCAAATATCAGCATTTCTTATACTCTAGAGAGCAGAAACCTCAGATCAAGGTGTTGTGAAAGCTGCTTTTGTCGGAGGTTTTTCTCTTTCTAGGTGGCCATCTTCTTTTGTGTCTCTACTTGGACTTTCCCCGGTGTCTTTTTAAGTCCTCCTCTTTCTATGAGGGCTCAAGTTCTTCCTATTCCTACCTGTTGCTAGTCTTACTTGTTGGATTAAGAAAAATACCTTATGATCTCATTTTCACTAAGAATGTATGAAGACTCCCATCTCCAAATATAGTCAATATTTGAACTGCAGGAAGTTGAGACTTCAATATATAGTGGGGGAATAGTTATATAATACATTCCATACCATTGAATAATCTAAACCCAACAAGCTTTAATTCTTTAACAACAATGATGTCATTAAACATTTATTTAGCCCTATATATACCTTTGCTTTTCAGAAGATGTGGTCTAACACACCCAGCTAAGAATGTTTGGCTTGTCTGATTGAGGCTGGATCAATGCAGTGGTTTTGCTTAGTCTTGGGGACAGCAGAGCATATGGTCTTCTTTCCCTCCTCTCTGTTTTAATGAGTTTTCCAAGCCTTTGGCTGTAATTCAGACAAGCAGACACTTCATTGCTTTCAACATACACAATGTAATAAGTTTTGCTTTGCTTCTCATGAATTTATTAGCCAGTGTCATTAATTTTAGTTGTTATTTAGTCAAGCATTGTCATTACTTTATTAGGCTCAAAGCAGGAAGATGAATAAATACTTCCACTTAATCTACCACCTCATTTATGTAGAGAATACAAATTTTGAAGTGCCATCCATTGTTGGAGATCTTATTATTTAATTTCAGATTATTATTTAATTATTAAAGATAGCTTCCTAACTTTGAAGATTTTATTTCTGCTTTTAAACAACATTATAATATATACACATACAAAATATATATTTCGATGGATAAGTAAATTTAAATGATTTTTTAAATTGTGAGTTCATTCAAAGCTTATGTATTTTCAATATTCTATAATGAGTAAATTAAGATGAACTAAAGAGTTATTTAAAAGTCTTGAATGTCTTCTATATCAATGAAAATACCACATCTGTTTGAGCTGGAAGACCCTTCTGTCGGATTCATAGCCTGGATTCTTTTGAATGGTTAAGATCAAAACTGTCTTTCCTGTAGGAATGGAATGATAGTAAGAGCCAGAGGACCAGTATTCTGCTTCCAGATAATGTCTTCTCTATGTGACAGAGAGCTGTCATAATATGGTCACCTATGCAAGACCTGTATAATGACAGGTGTTATTCTAATGAGAATGGAGAAATCTCACAGGGCTTTTACCCCAGATGAAGAATTACAGACAGCTGATGACTGCCAAGAGAGGGAGAATCAGTGTTCTCCAGGGAAAAGACCCAGGTAAGTTATCCAATCACAAATGATCAGCTCTGACACATATACATGTGTCACATATACAAGCAGCACTGTGTGGACTTAGCAGGGCATGTTTCTATAGACACACTCGCATGTGCGCACACGTGTGTGTAATGAGTTTGAGTGGAGATGATCAGGATGAGTTGGAGGAGTATGAAGTAAGGTGAAATTGATGCAAATCACCACACACCTATAAAATTCTAAAGAAATAAACCATATTTCCTCATGTAAGTTTTTACTGTGGCTTATTACAAATTCTCTTCTTCTTCCAATTTTTCTGTAAATAATGTATTATAGTCATATTATTCTTTGCTAGTTTTAGATGTATGTAAACTATGGTGTCCACATCTGGGTTATCAATTTCCAGGTACTTCTTGTTGCATTATTTAGATGTGAAGGAAGAAAGCAAAGTACTGTAAGATCTGATTCCTGTCAATGTCTCTCTCAACCTTAGAGAGCAACAATCATGAGGCTCCCCTGACAGAAAATCACTGTGAACATGCATAGCAAATGTTATTTGTAATAATATCAATCATTTGCAAGTGTAATATTTTATTATTACTTCATTGTGTTAGTGATAAATATATTTCATAATGACTATAATTGGATTTCAGTTTGTACAGTTATACTATAGCTTTAGTTTTTCTCCTTATTAATTAATTATTAAATGTAGAAAGCACCAGAATTTGCAAGGGTTTTTGTTGATACTATGTATGGTGTTGTTTACACACACACACACACACACACACACAAATACACACACACAAATACACACCAGCTACTTCAGCATCTGGTTAATAATTACAGTTCATGGTCATTCATGTGCTCTACAGACCTGAGGTAACATCTGCATTGATGCCCGGTTTTGCATCTTCCTCAGTTTGCATCTCACCTGTAATATACAAGGTCCTGGTAATTCCTGTTTTTTTTCTTTTTCCTCTGTGCACCACTGTGACAGAACAGCAATACTTTGAGACCAGAGCCCTGAGCCGGTAGTGTAACAGGATCGCCATATTTTGAGAGACAATAGGCAGGTGTGGCATAGGAATGCCAGTTAAGGTTATGGAATAAAATGAGCGGATAACATAACAAGGGGACTCTAATCTCACAGTTTCTGTGTGGATAAGGAAGAGGTGAGGAAGGGAGGGACTCAGACTTAGAGAAGTTGGGGGTCCTGAGCTCTGCCGTGGTGGTAGTGGCTTGGAAATTTCTTTATGCTTTCTGCTCTGCTTCCAGAAATTTCTGGGAAGGAGTCTTGAAGACTTTTGGCTCACTGAAGAAAGTATTTGTTCATTAGAATCCTCATGCTCCAGCCTCAGAGACCACCAGGCATGTATTTGATGGTTTTGGATAAAGTCAGGGTATGTTTTTTTCTAGTGAGATGACTACTTTTTTTTTTAATCACAGATTAGTGTCTTTGTTAGGAATTATTCAATTTTGGTTAAAAATTCTGTCAGTAACATGTGAAATAATTTTAAGATCAGTTTAGTGACTGTTGTAACCTAGTATGGCAGGAGCATGGACATGTGGGTACTGGGAATAGTTGAGTGATAGGCAATATCTATTCTGCTTATCCTGATTTTCGTCTACTTTAAATTAAAAGCAGAAGAAAGATAAAAGGAGTTGTTAATGTTGTGTCACTAAGCAGAATCAGGAGCAAGATGAAGATGACTATAAAACCTCCTTACGTGTTTGAGATAGATCACAAATTTGTCTGTAGCCTGAAAGGGGAACCTAGTTAGTTGAAAGCCCCTTAGGATTAATAAGAGAGAAGATTTGCTCTGTGTAAGTTTTGTCCTTGGTACAAGGACCAAGTAAAGATTCTGTTCCAAGAATCTTAATGAAAGGGACTCTGCAATAAAGCAAATGGTACCGTTACAGTGTCTTAAGCATGGATCAAGGTTCAAATCCCACAGAGTTTGCTCTATTTGTTGAATAAAAAGTAAATGGTGGCTTTTCAAATAGCAATTTAATAAGCATTTCTATAAGAGCCAGTACTGCAGGGGTCCAATTGTCCAATTGTCTGCTGCTGTTCTTGTTTGCATGATAGGCAGGGTTTTGAATCCATGGTGCTGTAATTGTAGCCCAGGCAGGCTATAAAACAGAGATTTCTCCCATGTAGCTGATACAGATTGGAAAGCATAAAGATTACATTAAAATTACAGATTTTACATTGAGACTCTTCTGCTTTAATAATGATGCTAGAAAAAGGTAGAAATCTTACAAATCAATCTTCATTAGAATATGTTCCTTAACAGGAAGACAGATATTCAGCTTCCCCTAGGAAAGGATATAGAGAATTTTACTATTGCATCATATGCTAGCTCCTTAACTTCTGTATGTATCTGTTTGCTAATACATGTCAGGTATGGGCATTACAGTTTTCCTCACACCTACTTTAAATAAGGCATTAAACAGGACAAATGATTAGAGATTTAATTTAATGCATCACAAAGATCAAACTAGCACAATTGAACAGATCTGCTCTTTCAAATCTCAAGGAGTTTAATAATCTTTGTGGTTGCGAAATACAGAGCAAACTAGTACTTTGCGATTGATTGCTCAAATGACAGAGGCAAGCAGAAGAAGAAGTCAGAATAAATATCTGCCATGCTATGGATTAATACTTTGTTGAAGGTATGGTACATGAGATTGGAGGAGGGTACTGTGAGCAGAGAGAATGGTGTGGAAAGAGCCATTTGACAGTGTTAGCAGAATGGAGATGGGAACCTGTGCTGCACACTCATGGAAGGGCTCAGCCAACCTTTGTTTATGAGACATGATGCAATAATGTATAAAGATTAAGGAACAAGGTAAATTCCTATACAGCCCAGGTTGTGTAATTCTGCAGAACTGAGCTCTAAGGAGTAGGGTGCTGACCAACGTGCTGAAGTATGAGGCGGTTAAGAGCTCGACTTGGCTTGCTCAGCTTTCAGCAAGCCAGACTGGCTTAGAAACAAACAGTGTATCTTTAACTGTAAAGCAATGGACAGTGAATGCTGTTGGGGAGTTGTGGTGGCTACAGTTGTACTAAGGGCAGTCAGTGAGAGAGCAGTCAGCAGCCAACCAAACGTCTAACCCATCAAGCAAACCAGTCAATCACTTTAATTTAGACAAACAACATGGTCTTGAGTAAATGTTTCACTAAATTGACTGGTTGCTTGAGTGAATCAACCTAATCAAGTGTGTGCTGGCATCTCATAGACACAGCTTTAACAATGCAAATATCATTATCGCCCCTTGCCTTTAAAACTGTTCTGTGAAATTTTCCTGGGGATATGGGCTGAGTACAGTGAAGCCACCTGGGGTTTTGACCTTCTGCTATATGGTGGGGAGAGGATTACTTTTAATAGGACATCAGTCATTTTCTACAAGTATTTCCACATATTTCTAATACTGATATTATTCATATCATTTTAAAGGATCCATTTGAAGTTTCCCTTTGAAGTTTGATATTTTGTCTGGCTGTTCATTGGTAACTTCTTTGAACTAAGCTGACTTGGTTTATGGCTATAACTGCTTTCCTAGTTTTTAGCAATACCTCCTCTTAAGGTCCTGTAGATATATTTTTCCATGCCAACCAGTAAATTTTAAAATGACTTGAGTGACAGTTCAGAATTTTACAGGCTTTACTATAGTAATACTATTTTTAGGAAGGATATTTAGTTCTTTTCTCTTCCTGAAAAAAAAAAGCTACCTCAATTTTGTCTTCATGGTCCACTCTGTATCAGTGTTCAAGGTTATTTGAGGGATGAAGTGAGTACAATTTTTCTTTTATCCTCTGGAGCTTGTACCAGTATAAACACTGGTTTTGTGGAAGGTCAGTTGTATACTTCTGTCTGTGATGCAAACTACATTACAAATTTTGTATTTTGACTATAGCCTCTGGGTCTGAGCTTGTGCCAATAGTAAGAATGGCCATAAAGCTTGGTACTTAGAGCTAGGTCTGTAGGAGAAGGTAGGCTTTGCTGAGAAAACAGGCTGGGATTGCAGAGACACCATCGTCTGTTTAGTGAGAGAGCTGCTTGCTTTCTTAAGCCTGTTTTTGGGAAACTGAACCTTTAGAGATTTGGGTTATAAGACCCACATTATATTGGCTTCTGCCTTACTGTCTCAGTAATCTTATGATCTACTCAAGGGTTGTAAGCAACAATGCCTGTAGAGTTTGAATCATATAAGCAAAGCATATCCAGGCTAACTAAGATGCAACAGGGGAAAGTATTGCCATCAAACACTCTACTTTCAAACAACTAAAGATTTTGTATAGGCTGAAATTGTCCACTGTACTTACCAATTTGTAGCCCCTGAATAAAAATGCACAGGAAGAAAATACATTTATATGTAGCTAATAGAGAGATGCAGAAAGTGGAAACTAATTATGCAGCAGTGTCTCTATGTAGTTTTCCTTCCGTGTCCATTTCCAACTTGGTTAATGAGATGACGAAACCCTGAATTAGTGACATTCTATGTTGTAGATTCAGAATTTCCATTAGGCCATGGCAATGTATCTTCCAAGCTTTAGGTTTTTGTGGCGTGTCTTCCAGACTGTGTAATTTGTGATGCACCATTAGGGCTTATAGGGAAATAATTGAATGAGTTAAAACCAATGTGTTTACACATATGATATTAGCTTTCATTTATTAATAGACTCTATTATTTTCAATGTATGTGTTCAGAATTTATATTAGGGTAGATTATTCTGTGAGTCGACAGTTTTTTTTTTACCTCCAAAAACTGAGGGTCTGTGGTTAAGTGCTAAGGAAAATTTCTACGATAGTATCTAGAGATTTTTTTTTTGTGTGTGAAATATATGTAGGAATTTTCAGTCAAAATGCTGTTATAGTTTTGTGCATGGGCTTACGATATATCTATGCATTCCCATGTTTGAAACCTGGTTCTAACCTTTATGACTTTTGCTACCTTAAGGGAAATTCTTAGTCTTTAGAAACTTCAGTTTCTTCATTGATATGATAAGGCTATTCTGTGTAAGGTTTTTAGAAAGCTTAAGTGAGATGGTGCAGATAGGATAGGCAGATGCTGCCCTCCAATCTAATCAAGGCATATGTTATTCAGTCCCATACAATTAAAGAATTAGAGGATGAGATAGAAGAATAGTTGTTTAAAAATAATTTCAGGTGGGTATTATTTTTTTAAATAAAGATAAAAGATAAACAGTAGAACAGATAACAAAAATCATGGCACATATACCACATAGAGGATTACTACATAAAAACAAATATCTCTATATTTAGTTGGAAAACAACACCCAACTCATAAAAGCACAACAATAAGGACAGGCAATTTGAGAGTGATAAGATTCCTAACTCACTAGGATCAAAAATAGAATTAAAGCAAGATACTATATTGCCAAAATTAAAAAAAATACTGGAGAAAAAGAAAGGCCTCTTGGTCATTTCTAGAAACCTACTTACTAAGGGTATATAGAATGGCCTTGGAGAGAAATTTTAGATAAAAGTTTTTCTATCCATCAAAGATTTTCCCCAATGTAACTGTTAGCAGAAATAACAACAACCTAAAGGAAAATAAAAAATTTAAAAATAGAAAACTCTTATCTTCCTTACATTACGGGAAAAACAAAACCACAAGCCATTTCACTAACCCCTTTCATGCCCAGATTTGGAGGGTATCCAGTTCGGGAAAAGTGGAGTTCTGAGAAGGAATGCATAAATTTGAAGGCTAAATGTCCATTTTATATTTTCTTAAATTTCCTATGTTCATACATAGTTAAAGATTTGAACTATTTGTCTCCAGTGGGAACTAATATTGCTATTGATTTTTTTAAGTACCCCAAATTAAGGCTGTAAACGAACCTTTATAAAGTACAAGGCTTCCATTTCCCTTCAGGAGCATTGCTAGGAAGAAGGTAGAAGCAATGCTCTCTGGTGGGACACTGCATGGCATGGGTATCTCAGAGAGTGTATCTTAGAAGGCACAGGCCTCTGAAATGCTTATATTGATTATTAAACCACTAATAAAAGCGAGTCGCACATGAGAAATTTCAGGATAAGAGTCTGAGAAAGTGGTGATGTAATGGGAACGATTATCAACGTAAGAAGGGGGAGGCAGCTGAGCATGTCTGTAAGACTCATGTCCCTGCAATGGGCACAGTCTTGTCAATAAAGCTCACATAGAGGATCTATAGCTCTGAAAAATGCTGAACTATGATGTATGCTTTAAAGCTACACAGAATAAAAGGAATTGTGAAATAATAGGCTTACTGCTGAGAGATGATGATACAGTTAGAAAAGGAAACATAATTTTAACCTTAACTTTTTTTCTATTTTATCCTCTCCAGAAGAAAATATAGTTATCAAGCTGAAAATGGTCTATGATAACAATATAAATACTATAAGTAATTTTAAAAGTGTATAATATAGATGGGCAGATATCCAACAAAGAACAATGATTGATGAAGTTCACAATAGTATGTAAGGATAGTATGTGGTGATCTCTGAAAATTGAATGATTTTTTATGAAGATATATATGTGTGTGCATGTGATATATGAGTATCATATATATGGTTTATATACCATACTAAGACATGTGTTTAAGATTTAGCAGATTTTATTGAAAGAGACCATATAATAGTTGTTGATGAACACATCATTTTTTTTCTCAAAACTCTATAATTTGGTGTCTTTTAAAGGGGGTAGAGAGCTAGTGAATATGCAGATGTAGTCTGCATGAGTAGACTAGGTAGATTTTGGTAGATTTAACTTGAATGAGCAGTCCTACCTAAAAATCACCAATTCAAATGCTGATATTTGTAACATTCCAGAGCTTGCCTTGGTTCTAGTCTCTGCATATCATAGAAAATGAATTAAGTATTATCTCAAATAAAATTATAAGGATATTTTTCAAGTTCACAAATACTTTTTAACTGATAATTTTTAAAAGAATTAATAATATTTTAAATATTGATAAATTAGGTATCAAAGTATAATATAAAATTCTGATAGCATAAAATACAATAATAATAAGAAAAATAAGGAAAAACATAGTGAAACAAAGCTTACAATTCATCTTTTATACTTGAGAAAAGTCTCTGGAACAAATAAGTAGGATTTAGAAATCTGACTTGACATACAGATGATAACCAGGGCTAGCAGTTGACCGCAGAGACATATCAGTGTGTGACTGAACCATGGAGTGACCTCTCTGCTAATAATATTAACTTCACACAGCAAATTCTTGTAATGTTAAGTCAGTATAAAATTCACTTACAAAAAGGCATATTCATCACTCAGGAGGTGATAATCTGGCTGCTCTTACTTGGTATATAGAAACTTAAAGTTATATTAATGCTTTTTCTACTGTTAAGAATTGCAATGCAAATATCTAGGTTTTCCAATGGTCTTAGGTGACCCCTGTGAAAGGGTTTTTTTTTTCCCAAAGGAGTTGCAACCCACAGGATCTGCTGTCAGCAAAGGTGGTTAGTGAATCTAGAAACCATGTGACATGAAAAGCCTGGAGTGGAGAAGAATAGTTAGGAACTTTATCTTTTTTGGAAGATGTTTCAAAAGGATGTAATTAAGAAAAAAACATCATTAGTCTGTTGTATTGGTCAAAAACAGATTGGAGTGGATGCATATTTTAGCTGCATGATGATATATGTCTTTTGATTTTGTACCACTGGGGCTATTCAGCATAGTATGATGTACTTGAATTTCTGCGTTAGAGACAGACAGACAAATAATGTTCACTTAGCAGTCTTTAGTGAGCACCTGCTTTGTGTCTGATATTGTTTCAGGTGCTAAGGATATATGGTTATGATGGAGATTATGCAATGGGCATGATCAGAGAGTGTAATCCAATACAGGGAGATGATATTTAAATTAGCATCTGGGAAATGGGGATTTGGCTCAAGGAAGAACAATGGAGGACATATGTTCATCTCTTTTTAACTTTTTATCTTTGGTGCTACTGGCCCCTGGAATATCTCTCTTTCAGCACTTACTTGGAAACACTGGTTAAGAAACTCTCCCATGCTCTTGGGTAGGTAGAAATAACATTGTAAAAATTGCAATCTTACCAAAATCAATCTACAGATTCAGTGCAATGCCCATAAGAATCCCAGCAAAATTCTTCACAGACCTTGAAAGAATGGTACTCAACTCATATGGAAAATCAGAAAACCCAGGATAGCCAGAAACAATCCTGTACAAAAACTTCTGGGGGTATCAAAATCCCTGACTTCAAACTTTACTGCAGAGATACAGTACTAAAAGCAACCTGGTATTGGCATAAGAACAGACAGCAGGATAAATGGAACCTAATCAAAGACCCAGATATTAATCCACACACACTTACAAACACCTGATTTTTGACAAAGAAGCAAAAAATATAAAATGGAAAAGAGAAGCATATTCAACAAATGGTCCTGTCATAACTGGATATAAGCATGTAGAAGAATGAAAATAGACCCATATCTATCATCATGAACAAACCTCAATTTCTAATGGATCAAAGGCCTCAACATAAAGCCGGCCATACTGAACCTCATAGAAGAGAAAGTGGAAAGTATGCTTGAACACATTGACACAAGAGACCACTTCCTTAATATAACCCCAGTAGCATCGACACTAAGAGAAACAATTAATAA